>PVIC010004569.1:0-38464 GCA_004025085.1 Thryonomys swinderianus
CCAAGATTGAGCTATCACGAACTGAGCTGCTATGAACAAGGGTGTACATCTGTCTTTCCAATGTGAGTTTTTAAATTCTTTTGGGTATATTCCTAGCAGGGGTATAGCAGGGTCAAATGGGACCCGTAGTCCTAGTTTTCCTAGAAATCTCCACACAGATCTCCACAATGGTTGCACAAGTCTGCAATCCCACCAACACAAAGAATGGCTGCGATCACAAAGTCAACCAAGAAATTTCTTTTATCCCTGCCTCCGGAAGGTATGCAAATTATGTTTACGGATTACTGTTTTGCTGAAAAGGGGACATTTTGATTGGCTAATAGCAGAGAACTGTGTTCTAATTCCTTGCGGTTAATAAATGATATGGTGCATCTTTGACAAGCTTTTGCATTTTTCTTTGATATTCCAGCTATGTTCTAGAGTATACTTGGCAACTCTTCAGTCACACCTTGACCTTGGGGAGGGTTTGCAGTGTTGTTGCATGGCTAAAGACGCCCAGCCTTTGATTATTAATGAAAAAAACCCTTAAACTCCATAATTTCTTAGTTGACATGGAAGAAAGGTGGTTCTCAGTTTTAAGAATTCCACCTACACAAAGGCTCTGCCTAGAATGAATGGATTTCCTTTCACTAAAATTAATTGATATAGACAATACTGAATTGATATAATATTGAAACAATTTCTAGATCTATAGCTTGAGTTTTTAACAATGTATTTCTTGAGAAATGGACTCCTAGTAAAGATCTGTATTCATTCATTACATTGTTTGCTGGCAAAGGGAGTTTAAAACCCCTTTTAATTTTACCAGGCATTCAGTCCCGCTTGGTTTCCTCTGCTATGAGTAACTGAGAACTGGTGAATTATGGATTTGAAATAATTTAATTTCTTGGCTGCTGTACTCTTTGCATAAGAAGCACTACATATGTTTCAAGAAAAAAGTGACCTAAAAGAAGAAAAGAGGGAAGTGCAGCCACATTCTGAAATTTTACTTGAAAAACAGTGTTCTAATCAAACAGAACTGGAAAGGTTCCTTTTAAGCTTCTGAATCATGTTTGCTAGATAATTTTTGGACATGTAATTTGTGACACCAGGTTTTAAAACATGCCTTTTTTTTTTTTTTTTTTGTCTTGAGACAGGGTCTCGCTTTGTAGTTCAAGTGGCCCTGAGCTCACTATGTAGCCCAGGCAAGCCTTGAACTCAGCAATCCTCCTGCCTCTGCCTCCCGAGTGCTGGGATGACAGATGTGAGCCACCACGTCCGGCATTATGGTATGTGGTATTGATTACTGGTGGGCGTGAGTCTCCATGCCCAGCATTGTATGTAGTTACCGGGGATCGAACTCAGGACCTTATGCTTGTGAGGCAGGCGCTGGAACCACTGAGCTAACCTCCGGCCCTAAACAGACATTTTTTAATCTAAAATCTTGGAAGCAACTTTGCAACTTTACTATGGTTTGGCCTCCTACTACTTTTGCTAGGTTTTATTAGGTTTTCTCAACTGGTGGATTTGATTGGTTCGCCCATTTTCAGGTTCCAGGAGGCTGCTCACTACCTCTCACCTATCAGCAACCGGCAAACAGAGAGAAAGAGTCAGAGGAAGGGCCTGGCATCCCGGAGTCCCTTGCAGGCCCCACCCTCAGCAGCCAAACTTCCTGCCTCCTTCACTCCTAAAGTTGCCACCTTTTTTCAACAGCTCCAACAGCTAGGGACCACACCTTCAACATGAAATCTTCGGGAGGGCTTTAGGATCCAAATTTTAACATTTTTAAAACAGAATTTATGACCTTGAGCAGTTTCTGTCTCTATGTGGGTAGCATTGAAATTAGCTGCTCTGGACCATGTTCAAAAGTTTTTTTCTCAGTGGTTCTAAATTGGCAAATATTTCCCTATTAAAGCAACAGATGCAAATGTGCATGCATTTATGGTTAGAGTGACTAGAACCTCCTAGCATTTAGTGAGCTGGGACCAGAAATGCCAACTGGGGTGAAATGCATGGGTCAGTCTTCATGATGAATCGCTGTCCACCCCACAGGCCGAGAGTGGCCAATATGACAAAGGCAAGCAGTCATCAGCACTGTCTAACTCATGTCCTTTGTTGAGAGATTAGGGACCTCTGTCCAGTCTGTAGTTCATTCTATCTCCTCTGACCTCCACCTTATTTCTGCACGTCTTCTGAAAGACTTTGCTTTTCTCCACAAAAACTTCCATTCTGTTCTCTGAATGCTCCTCTTCTGCACGTGAATTCATTCTAGTCTTCCCTATTTCAAGTAACATCCCTACTGTAGTCTATGTCTTGTAGCCATGGCTGCCTCATTTTCATCATTCACAGCACTGTACCCTGCCAATCTCAGAATGGCATGTGTATTTATCTAGCTACTGGAGGACAATATTTTTGTACCGTAATAAAAAGAGAGCCAACGCCGTACGTGGTTTCAAAGCACACCATTTTATTACATAGACATATCAGTGGAATCATACCACATTCCACTTCAGAACCATCATGAGTGTGTGTATCTAGACACACACACACACACACACACATATACAAACATACATAGTGTAAAATTTCTAATGAGAGCCACTTTAAACCCTTTTTGCTTATCATAATTCCCCCTCTTTCCACCTACTCTCCAATGCACACCTCCACAACAAGTTGACACATTTTTTTTTCTTTCAGATTTAGTACCAAGGGGAGGTTCATACTAAAACTGTAACGCAATAAAACCCTAGCTCATAGTCAATGTACTGTCAAAATTAAAGTTCCATCCACTTAGCTCAGGAATTACTACACATCCAAGAAAAATCACTCCAAATTGAGCACTGAAAGTATTAGGTTGAAATAATTACATTTGTATAGTTGTGCTGATTACATCTCTTTTTAAGTCTATGTCAAAGCAATGATATGCTTACTTTTGTCTTTTAATGTGTAATTTTATAAGTCAGTTCAAAAGGGATCAAAATATCTTGCTAATGTACTATAATTTTATATTGTACAAACTGATCTGCAGAGAAATGTCAGAAAATTAGGTCTGGTGGTTCCAGTACAAAACTACATCCTTGCACAAATTCAGTACAACCATATACACACAATTTCTGTGTTTTATAGTTTGCACTCTCAGTGGGATGTATCATACCTACTTGTGTTACCAGATGAATGAGCAGATGCTGATTCACTGCTTCAAGTTGAAGTTATGGAAATTTGTACTCTACTGTATATTGAACTGATCCAAAGGAGTTGGAAGACTGAAAATTACACTACCAAACAACTGTAGTCCAGTTATTTCTGTTGTATAGTCAGAATTTTAAAAGTTGACTCAAATAGATTATGTTCATATAGTTATGAAACATAAAAGCCTTCAGATTTTCATTAACTCAAGTTATTGTTGTTTTGTTAGCCCAATTTAAACCTGTCTTGTTTATAAATTATAGCATGTTCTCACATGCAATATTAAAGATTTTAATTTACTTGTAGTTCAGTAAGTAATTCATAAAATGGTTTAAAATTAATTAGGTTTGGGCAATCATAAAAAATATATGTACAGTAACAGTTGTATATTTAAAAATATTACCTCTTTTGTCAGTTGTCACATATTATGTTTTCATAAATATTTCAAAGAACATGCTATTTCCTTGCCTACTTGTTTCTTTTTTTTTAGACAGGGTCTCACTTTGTAGTTCAGGCTGGCCCTGAGCTCACTATGCAGCCCAGGCAAGCCTCGAACTTGGCAATCCTCCTGCCTCTGCCTTCCGAGTGCTGGGATTATGGGCATGGCCCATCACACCAGGCATTGTTTAGTTGTTATTTTAATATTCTATTAAGAAAAGAAGGATTTAATCTAGTTATATGAATGTCTGTTATTTTTTATTTTCTTTGCAGAGAACTTTTTCAGGTACATTGAAGAGAGGCCTCCCTGAACATGGTCTGTCAGTATTATCTCAAATCAATTGTAAAAGAAAAAAACAAAAATAAAAACTGTAGCAAAGCTAATTGTAACTTCCCCCTGGGAGTTATATCATGTCTCTTTGTATAATTTAAATGATCCACCAAATGTTTGGAATATAAATATAATGAATAATTGTGAGACATAATCTCTTTGCTTATAAATATGAAAATATGTGAATTGAAGTTATATTTATAAATCAACCTTAATAATAATTATGACATAAAGACCATAATCATAGTAAAATAACTGTACAACTGAGAAATCTATATTTGTAGTACACTATTCAGATCATGTAGCTCCCTAAATATCAGCAACAATAATCATTACAAATAATAGATATAACAATAGGAAGAAAAATTGACAAATCTGGTAGAATTAAATATAATTTCATGGGCATAGAAAAGCCTCGAGCAATTGCTTTCTTATCTCCGTTAGTGTCCTGAAGCATCATGTATTCTTTTGTATCACCTTTTATTTTCATTCATGTAACTGTAAATATATGCTGTATATATTTCCTATATTCACAGTATAGATATAGCTATACTTTATTCTCAGGCTTATTCATGAACATGCAGGTCAGTCTGCACAGTATGATCAAAATGTGGATTTTTCTTACATGATATTTACTTACAACTTTTCACTCTTGTTCAAAAAATGTAAAAAATATCACACTGATTAAAATCCTCTCTCTAAAACATCTCTTCTTTATGGTTCATGTTGTTATAATTTACACATAAATTGTGAAATAGAGTTCAGTCACAAATTGAAAATAATTGCAATATTTTTATAACAAGGCATTGCTAAGGTTTTGAATTGTGGCATTCTAAAGGTCATATGTTGTTTCAAAACAAAGGCATCTATATGTTATTGTTGCTCCTTGATATCTGTACTTTTTAATTACTTATATGAAATGGGTAGTTAGTTACAAATCTAATACTCATGCTAGTCAAATACTATTTGTATAGAATATGAATCTTATATTTATTTTATTACATTTTCTCCAAAAGTCTCCTTTAGAACAATTTGGAAAGTCTGTTGAAATTTCTGGAAATTTCTGGAAAGAACATTTCTGGAAAGTTCTCTACCCCATAACAAAGGCTGGAGAATAAGTGAAGCAAAATCGAGGAAGGATAATTTTAGTGGCTGCTCAGGAGAGATACAGCAAATTGCAACAGCCATTTTAGTTTTATCTCCGAGTGCTTTGATACCTCCTTGCCTTGTGAACCTACTAAAAATGTGCAGTTTTTAAGACACTGATTATAGTCTTCCATTAAATATCAGTTGTGGTCCTCCATTGCTCATGTTGTCTGTCATTTCCTGTTAGGAAAATAACATGAATTAATTAAAATTCATTTTCCAAATAAGGCATTGTTTTGGCTAGTAGATTTGCAAAGCAGAAATTTCAAGCCATTGAATATTTTGTGGGGAAGGACAAGGACTGATACTGTTGCTGCATTTTAAGAAATGAAATTTCATGGCATTTTGGAGCACATGAAAATGCTGAAGTGAGAGCCTGTTAGACCAAAGTCTTCTACGCATACAATTAGTTCATTATCTCTCTATATTTTCCTGAGCTTCCTTTTCCTTTCATCCAATCTACTATGGGAGGACCTTGCCTGGATAAAAGAAGATGGTCAATGCATAAGCTCCTGGGCTTACGATGCTTCAGAGTGCCAGCAAATCTCACAGTTCACCCTCCATCTATAGAAAATGTGTGGCCTTTTGGTGATGAACTGAGAACAGGGCATGAGTCATAGCTTTCCTGTATATATGGATCACTAACAAATCACAGGAGAAAAGACTAGTTTTAATGACGCTATCATTTCCATAGTAGAAAAGCAGAGCAGTGAAACCTCACAAGGTGTCTTTAAAGGACCAGTTACTAAAAATTTAACAAGGAAAAGTACATAAGAAGGCAAACAAAATAGAAACGTAAGGGATAAACTAACATTAAAAGCTCCATTTGCAATTATAAAAACATATGTATTAATTTAAGACATTTTAGATATTTGAATTTATATATTTTATTTTACCATAAAAAGTAATGAGAGGCGAGGCCTTTTCTTATTTTTTGTGATTAGTGAACTATATAGAATGTTGGCAATATTGTCTGAGAATAAGTTGACGACATACTTCCAATTTTGGACAAGCCTATTTGCAAAGGAGCAGTAAAAATGCATGAAGTGTAAATTTTTTCAACTATCTTGTTCCTGTCGTTCTCTGTAGTGTCTGTTTGGAGAAAATGCTAGAGCTGCATTCGTAAAGATAGGTCAGAAAATGCACTAGGCAACTGCACTGGCATAAGTTTATTACAGAAGAAACAATTTGATTTGAGGCCTCATTTAAGAATTCACCTTAAATGGCAAAATAACGACCAGTAATTCCTTGAAAATGAACAGCTACAAAATTTAAGCAAATATTTTTTTCTACCATAGGAAAAACTTTTTACTAGATTTATAGAAATAGGAATCTTATTCTTACATCCCTTTCTTAAAAAGACTTTACATTTGCATTTTTTTTGTTGCATAAGCTAAAGAAAGTCCTTTCCATTATTTTTTCAAAATAAAAGAACTTCTTAACTAAATTCATGCCAACAGAGACCCATTAAAATTATGGACAGTAAATTAATTTTAAAAAGGATGAGTTTGTCAGTTCATTTGCAAATAGACATGTCCAATTTAACCAGCAGATTGTACTCTATGTTTGGGCAGAACAAAATGTGGATATTTGCAAGTCAGTTTCTGCAAATGGATTGTAGCATCTATATGATTCTCTGTATTTCAAATTGCACTGCTTAACTAAACCAAGAACTCTGTTTATTTTCAGCAACTGGAAATATATGGGAAATGTATCATAAAGGATAATTTTAACAGTAGTAACACCCCATACAGAAGTTTTGCTGTGTCAGTATTAGACTTTGGCTATCTGTTCATGCAATGCTGGCTGATAGAGATACATAGTTTGTCTTAATCTGGACTCATTTATTATCAAATGCAAAACTCTGGTCTGTGAATGATATTGAGTCAGAATCATGATGCAGCAAAATATAAAAGGAACCGTGACTCATCCAAACAGAAAGGTGTTTGGATGCTTTCTACGCAGGCTGAATATTTTAAATACTCAACCATGAAGCTACAAGACACTGCCATGAAGGTTTACGTCAGTTCCCCAAAGCGGCCCTCGAGAAAGCCAGGCTTGGAGGAAGACATCTCAGCATCAGCCCAGACTGATCTGCTGTCATCATGGCTTCCTAAAAGAAGCAGAGCTTCCTGCAGCGACATCACAACATGGTAACTCCCTAGAAATCAGCGTACCTTGTAGGTAACTCTGGTGTCGGGGGCACCACCGGGCAGCTGGGCAAGTCGGTTATTTCAATAGCCCTCAATCTCTAATGTAAATATAACAATTATACAATAAATATGGCACAAACATACACACAGAAACTAAGCCACATTCTATAAGAATAGATACCAAAGAGCCACAATGTGAATACAGAACGACCACCTATTTTCAGTGATCTGATTATTTAAATTGTCAGCCCTGCTGTTTCCTACTAAGTATTTTCTGAAGTACATGCATAGAACATTTTAAAATGGCTTTCTTGGGACAATTTAAAAGCATTTGTTTAAGTATAGATCATACACCAACTCTAAACACATAAACTATTAAATAAACATTTTTAATTTCAAAATAACATTACAAAGAAATATGCAGTCACTCCATCCACTATTTCTTTTGCCCTATGTTTGTACAGTTTGCTTTTCATGACATAAAGAAAAGTGTAACTTGGCCATTGCCAGTGAGTTTATTTCACACATGCTTATCTTTCCCTTCATAGATACAATAGCAGGAAATGAATTAATAAACATGTGCAAGATGTAGTAGGTGCACAGACATCTCTCTGTACTGCTTGTCCTTTTAATCAATTAATGTTACTTTCTGTGTGACTAAGTTTCAAGGAACAGTTATGCAAGGACCATTGTTTAAAATACAGTCAGAGCTATCCAAATATGCATGAAGTCCACATGAGAATTAAACGAAGCTTTATATGGATTGTAATATCGTCACTAATGGACAAGGCTTTTTGTCACCTTATTAAAGAGCTTCTTTATGCTTGAATATCTAATTTACATAATCAGATGCATCTACTTGGAAGCACAGGGCTGAGCTAGAAAAGGGAATTCATGCGATTTCTAAAACTGGCATTATTGAGTAGAGGCTGTCTTTAATTTATGTGTTTTTCCTCAGTATAATACATAAAATCCATATTTATAAGGTATTCAGTCTTTTATTAAATGCTATTTTAGGAACTGTGTTTTGAAATACAGAGAAGCTATGTTGAGACTAGGTGTTCCCAAAATTGCAGTGAAAATGTCATTGTTAAAATTCTCACTCTTAACTTAATTAGGGTGCACTGTATAAAATCCAAACCTTCTAAATGGTCACCTAAGGCTGCGAACTGCTTCACCTAGAGGAGACTGCTGTCTTCCTCACACGACAGCCGTGGGAGGCAAAGGCACAAAACTCACTTTCTCAGCCATCTCATGAGAGTGATGCAGGGAGTGCTCCCTCTCGGAGAACATCCTCCTCTGTTCGTAGCTGGCCAGTCGACAGGTGAGCCAGGAGGACAGGGTGCAACCCCCAATCCCAATGCAAGCCAGGGACATGGAGGCCAGATGCAGAGGATACAAGGAAGAGGTCTTCTTGGTGACTGCCCGAAGGAACTGAAAATTTAGGATGCCCCCAATGAGGCCACAGATACAACAGGCTGAAAAGAGGATCATCTGGTAAGGAGAAAGAAAAGAGGGGTGTTAAAGCCAAGGAGGTAAAGATGCCCAGAACACACTACCGAGTGTGCTGCTTCCAAGATGGCTGGCCTACACCACAGCGAAGGCGCTCCTGGTGCTTCCTGGAGGAGGAGCTGGCCCTCAACATTAGGGCCTACTCAGTCTGATTCACGGCCCGGGAAGTAGACTATAGTCTCTTGGAAATGGAAGCTACGGATACGTTTTATGGAAATTTTAAAATAAATTTTCTCTTAGATTCTGATTTAAACAATATGTGTTTAATATGGACTAAGTCCTACTATGCAAGGAACAGTGACAGATTCCATCGCAAGGACTCCTCCCAGCAACTGTTTGTGAGAGATACTAATGCACAGTTCAGGAAAAGGAACACTCAGCAATGAATGATACGATGAGAACAGAGAGACTGAACTCAGATTTTCCAAATAAAATCCAGTTTCACTAGGTCAGTCCTTTCAAAATATGTAAATACCATATTTTAATTGAGTTGTCATTAGCGTCCCCTCAATTCAAATATTCGTGTCTTTCTATTCATACTTAGATAATCTAACTAGTGTCCTTTTACTTTTATTTATTAAGTTTTGTAATGTGTATATATCTGTTTCCACAATGGATAGATTAGGGACTTCCTATGAACTAGCCCAGTCTTCCTAATTTTCCTTACTCCATGTCCTCACAATAAATTATACACGACAGATGTTCCAGAAAATGCTGTTTATTTATTCTGAATAAGCACAAGATGTAGCTCTGTTTTTGGTTTTACTAATGGTTTGATCTGGGTCCCTCTTCACAAATATGAGAAACATGAGTCTACCTCAATAGAACCCTGACCACAACCAAGTGTAAGGCCTTCTGGGTAGTAGACGTTTTGTGAGGATTTCAGAAACCTTATGGACTATTTCAGTTGCTTTTGAAATTTTGACTTTTGGAACACCGGTCTAAATTGCCTGATGGGATTTCATGGTGCTATATAGGATTCTGCCACTTTAATTACCCAGTCGTATTTCCTTTCTTTAGAACAAAATACCTACAATTCTGCAATTGAATGCAAGACTTAGATACAGCCCCTGACCAACATACCTTGCCCACTAAAATAGCTTGTTCATTTCCACTTCAAGTGGGAACAGTTTATTGGAAATAATTTTGCTTTTCCTTTGGATTTCTATATGAAAGGCATAAATCAAGTCCTAACTTTCAAAAAACCTTTCTGAATTTTATTGTTCTCCTCCTTTGTGATAAGTCTCCATGGGAAGGGGTTTAGAATTTATATTAGCATTTCCTTTTACATTATCAGATATTATTTGCTATTGATGGTTAGCGTAGCCTTTATAGAACAGCTAGTACCTACAAGGCCCTGCATGGGGCAGCTGCTGGAATGATAAAGAATAGCTTATAGTTACTCTCCTTGAGAGCTTGTGAAAGACAAGATCCAACCTGTCAGCACTGCATTCTAAATATGATGACAAAGAGGTGAATGATTGCCCTAAAAGCAGGGGAGAAGAGAAGGTAACCTTATTAGGGTTGTTAAAGGCAACCTTGAGGAAGTGCCATTTCATCTAAGTATCTACAATTCCAATGAGGGTCCAGGCACAGGTACAGGCATATGAAATGTTCTATCTCAGGTATGTCATGGGCAGAAGGAACTACAGTGCTATAGTTTGTTCATGTATTGGGTGTCCCTTATTGTATCTACCTCATGGTACATGTCATCATGGCTGAAAATTCACTAATGGTTGACATTGATATTTTTAATGCTTGCTTAAATACCAAAAATCAGTTTCCAAAATACAGAGTCATTCCACCAAGTAACAACTAGGAGTACACAGTGTCAAGCTGTACTAATCAGATGTATTTCATTTTAAGGAGTATTCAGATTAGACATTTTAAAAAACATTTTTGTGGGTTTTTTTTTTTTTTTTTTGAGACAGGGTCTCGCTTTGCAGTTCAGGCTGGCCCTGAGCTCACTATGTAGCCCAGGCAAGCCTCAAACTCAGCAATCCTCCTGCCTCTGCCTCCTGAGTGCTGGGATTACAGGCGTGAGCCACCATGCCTGGCACTGTGGTATGTGGTATTGATTGCTGGTGGGCATGAGTCTCCATGCCCAGTATTGTATGTGGTTACCTGGGATCGAACTCAGGACCTTGCACTTGCAAGGCAGGCGCCGGAACCTCTGAGCTAAATCTCTGGCCCTTTTGTGTTTATTTTATTCTGAGAAAACACAAAGATACTTGTGTGTATAAACACATACTTGTCTTCAAGGAATGAATTGCTACTAATGTGGATGTACCATGTGCTGGTGCAGATTTGCACAACGAATGTGATCATTGTGTGTGTCAAAGATGTGCCAAAGAAATTAATTTAAAAAAAAGAAATGTGTGAAATAAATTCCCATTATTTAAATCAAAAAAGTAGATGACTCCTCATTTGCTATAGGAAAGCTCATATCTCTCCCAGTGTTATTCTCATACATTTCTTAAACATGATACTTCATTAATGTGTAGTGACAGAATATGCACCTGTGAACTAAAATGCACAAAAAGTGTATAATCATATACTATTTTCATATCACATGGAGAAAGAGACTCAAGACTGCAGAGATATTTGGAAGTAGACACTTTTACAAAGTGTGGTTAGAGGATAGAGAATTCTTGAGACTATCACTTATGGGAACTTCAGAGTACAGGAGCATATCTTCTTTCTAAAGGTTCAGCTGTTATGATTCTGCTTTTTATAATTTATAAAAATATTATAAAGGCATAAAGAGACACTAGTAGCTTTAAAAGTTTCCCTCTTCCTTCCTTCTTCTTACACAACCGTAAAAATCCTTGGCAAAGGAAGGGTGTGGAAAGAGAAAGTCCATGACTACAGAGCCACGAGAGATTCACAAATGCAGATTACAAGTACCTGAAAACACAGCCTTCCCCGAAAGTTTCCTTTACCCCTTTATAGCTCTAAACATTGTCTCTTACTTGTCTACAGCAGTGAATGGATTATCTTGGGTCACAATAGATGGTATTGCTACAGTAGAGAAAGGCATTATTAGGCCACGGGATAAAATTAAAGTAAGTACAAAGCCTCTTTCCCTGATTTGCTGGCCTTTTCTCAGAAATCCCTGTAGGTTCAAAGGCCACTTCCTAGGGTCCTCATATAATATTGATTTTTTCCAATTTGTAAAGGTTTATGATGTTTTCTTTAGTACTCAATAAAATAAATTATGCTTTCTTTCTTCCTTCCAAACTCTCATAAAAATCGTGGAAGGCAGAATGGAATCTGCCCTTCAACACGCAGGGTTCCCCTCCAGCCAATATCAGAGTTAACCGGGAGCATGTTCGCTACCCCAGGACCTCAAAATAGCGTCATCAAACATCTGCAAGTACTTACATGTATGCTCACAGTAATAAAATCAAATAAAATAAATCTTTAAGAATCAACTGTAACCATAGCAACACAGCTGTCTTGCTGCTTTGCAAAATTAACTTCACAGTCAAAGAAAGCCCATAATCCCTAGGCCCATTCCATATTTAGCCAGTCGTGTTTTCTGTAGACTAAAACATTATCATTTTTAGTTCACTGAAGGATTCAAGTAATTGTCTGGGAGTCTTGAAGTAGAAAACTGGAGCCTGTGAAACACAGTAGACATTAGAGTGTGCTTATTTATGTATTTAAGGAGTGTATCAAAGCTTTTTAGTATTGATGTTTTATCACAGTCTCTAATATTCTAGTTTTTTTATTTATAATAAGACAAGCCAGGATTTATTCATCAGTCTCCTTTTATCCTAAATTAGTAACATTCAGTATATGAAATTTGGCTAGTCATCATTTGCAATCTGGAATTCTTATATTTGAAACATTTCAATGTACAATACAAACAAGGCAAAACTTACAACAAGTCCTGATTTTTTTTTGGCGCACAATATTCCACATATGCCACAAAGGAGAAACTGCAAAGGAAAGGAAGAAAAATTATTCCATACTCAAACACACAAGAAACCCTAGAGTTTAGGTTATTAGAGTTCACTCATGACACTCCAGGAAGCTTAAAAGTTTTAATTTCCCATTAAAAGTTGAAATGAAGAATACCTCATTGTAGAGTAGTAAAATCCAAAAATGCACTCTGTAATGAAAATTTACTTCTTGCAAATTTGATAAAAGTAAATGGGATTTAACAAAACTTAAATTAGTTTATCACCAAGAAAAATTGTGAAGTAAGTAAATTTAGAGTTCTGTTCCACCTATTTCCTTTCATTGTTTTCTTATTCTTTTTTTTTTTTTTTTTTTTTGCTTTTTGGAGACAGGGTCTCGCTTTGTAGTTCAGGCTGGCCCTGAGCTCACTATGGTGCCCAGGCAAGCCACCACGAACTCAGCAATCCTCCCGTCTCTGCCTCCCGAGTGCTGGGATTACAGGCGTGAGCCACCACGCCCAGCATTATATGTGGTTACCGGGGATTGAACTCAGGTCCTTGTGCTTGCAAGGCAGGCGGTGGAACCACTGAGCTAACCCTCCGGCCCCCTGTTTTCTTATTCTTTTATACTCTCTCAGGGCAAAGGTGATGTGGTTACCTTCATTCATACTAAGAAATCAAAATTCAGTAGGTTAGACAACAGGTAAGGAATCCAGCACAAGTAGAAAGATAAAGCATCAAACAAAGAAGTATTTTACTATAAAAGCTTTATTTGTACCTATCAAATTGGTACAATGGTCCCTTTAGTCCACCAGAGAGGCTGCTCTTATAAACATGTCAGAAGTTTGTTGATGTCATAGACTTTCCTGGAAATAAGAACACTGGACACATATTGCTTTGTAAAAGCAGCTACATAGATCCTCTACCAATGACAAACTGGTGACAGTCATGTTTGTCAGCACAAAATGGCAAATAATTGAATTTGGCAGGGACCATTTAGGGATATTTAAGTACAAATTTGTACCTGCTTCTGACATAAGCTAACTTATAAAATAAAATAATGTATCCATTAATAAGTAGTAAGTCCACTAAAGACTTTTTAGATTTGGAAAGAAAATTATTTGCATTTGGTTTGTAAAGACACTTTTGTTATCTCAAATCAGCACTAAAAATATCTGGCTTTAACTAAGAATTTCACACCTGGTAGAAGCTTTTACAAATACATATCAAAGTATTTTAAGGATCATCTTTAATATTATACATGTGAGAAATACCAATAAGTTTGGTGAAAAATAGTGATTAAGGGAAGTTGGAAGGGAAATTACCCACAAGGAAGAAAAAGAATTATAAAGCAGGAACGGTTCAGGAAAATATATAAGGATACATTAGGCTACATATGAATTTGTTATATGATATAGATGACTTTTTTAATTAATTGAGAAAAGATATGGAGCATTTATTCAATTAAGTAATTTGTTAACCTTCCCTAACATCCTACTTCCAAATTAATATGAAAATGTTTATTTCAATGTATAAAATTTATAAATGCATTTGGAAATAATGAAGTGAAATATATATATATATATAATTAAGGAGGAGTGGGAAATGTTTCTAAATACAGTATTAAAGTCACAGAAAAAAACAGGAGATACTTATTATCTTATAATATTGTACTTAATATTAATGGAAAAAATTATAATTTTTTAAGTCAAAAATTCCAGTCTGAAAAAGAAAAAGTAAACTGGAATTATATTTGGACAATATTATTAAATAAGCCATGCATTAAACTGTAGCAATACATCTGACACAATACTTACAGTACTATAAAACTATGAAAACATACAAACTCAGAACTTCTAAATGTTGAATTCTTGTATAATTTTCAACTTTTTTTGTGGCACTAAGGATATGAATAAGCTTCATTCTCAGCCTTTCTTTTCTTTTTTTTTTTCTTTCTCTGAGACAGGATGTCCCTAAGTATGCCCAGGCGTGTTTGTTTTCCTACCTGCTTGATCTCACAGAGTGGTAGGATTACAGTAGGTGTCACCAAACCTAGCTTAAAAGGCTACTTTTGACTGACTCTTCTGACCATTTCTCATCACCTTCTGTGCTCCAGATGGAGAAAATCTCAACCTGGTGTGTAGTCCTCCTGATTCCATCTTGTCTACTTCAAGGATATGGTCAAACAATACCAATGTGAAGCAAATCTTTACATCTCCTAGCTTCAAACTCCAGATAAAAGTCCAAGAATGTCCTTATCTGAACTAATCCTTACTCAAGTGGGAAGTCCATTCATTCAGAGTTCTTTCTTAAAATAACTTGATAGTAATATAGTTATACCATTATTTATTGATAGTAATATAGTAATACCATTATTTATTTACAATTAAGCTCCCGGGACATTGGAAGCATAAGCAAAATTTTCCATCCTAGCCTCCTGGTTGGAGCATCTGAATGTACTGCAATTGCTATTTTCTGTTGCCCTACTTAATCTGAATGAATCTAGGAAATGGAAGTTTAGAATTGATGAAGGGGAAGATAGAGTAAGAGGGAAATCAGGCAATATTTTTCTTTTCTCCTTCAACTCTGGAGTGTAAATACTGTCTAAAAGTTATTTCTGTTAGAGTATCCAAAAATCCTTATTCCAGGGCCCATATTCCCTTTGTCAGATTTTAATTAAAAAGTGACACATGGGACTTCTGAGTTGGATCTAAGAAAACTTAGCTTAAGGCTAGCCATTATAGTTTACATAGAAGTAAAAGTGCACCTTCTCAAGTAGTAAACTGAGCTTTCATTCCACTAACCAACTTTGTTTATCCCAAATCATAGCCCTATATGGTTATCTTGACCAATGTTTTCCTTTAGCACTCATAGTTTAAACATGGTGACCGGAGGGCTATAGGTCGAGGTAGTTTGGGTCAATTTCTAAAGGTTCCAATGAATGTCAGCAATCAAACACAACTTAAGGTAGGTGCCTCAGTTAATTTGTTTCTGATAATATGATGGAAATATTTTTCAAAAAGATGAAAGTATGACAGTCTTTGTAGAATGGGAAATTTCCAAAGGAAATTTGGTGTGGGGATGTAATGAAGGGAAGGAATAAATATGATTCTGAAAGAAAATAAAAAAGCATGTATATAGGGGGTGAGGAGGTGTGGGTAGGTGGGTATACAGGTAAAAATGAGAATTGACTGTGTCATATATTGGTACAAATTCCCTAATGTTATATGTGATTGTGAGATATGTATATATATATATATATATATATATCAATAAAGAATTCAATTAAAAAAAAGATTTTCTAGTAACGGCGCAGTGTACATATTAGAAAATCTAACCAGAGGTGTTCAATGAATATATGATGCTCACCTACAACTGCTATCAATGGCTTTGTCACTGTTAATTTTTGAAAGAAAACAGAGAAAATTTGTCATCCTATTGCAGTTTAAAATTATATGCACCTAATCTTATAGGGAAATTTGCTATAATATTTTAGTCATATTTTTTGCCTAGCTCAATATAACTTTATCCAGCATGCAAAGCCCTTATACAATTATGAAAATTATTAAGCAAGGAAAATAAAAAACTTGATTAAAAATGTAAAGTTAAAGGCTGGTTTGTGTGTGTGCATGCACATAGCTTGAATGAGATACATGACTTAATAAAATAAACACAATTTTATTTTATTTTTTATTTTTTGCTTTTTGAGACAGGGTCTCGCTTTGTGGCTCAGGCTGGCCCTGAGCTCACTATGGTGCCCAGGCAAGCCGCCGTGAACACAGCAATCCTCCTGTCTCTGCCTCCTGAGTGCTGGGATTACAGGCGTAAGCCACCATGTCCGGCATTGTGGTATGCGGTGTTGATTGTTGGTGGGCGTGTCTCCACGCCCAGCATTATATGTGGTTACCGGGGATTGAACTCAGGTCCTTGCGCTTGTGAGGCAGGCGCGGGAACCACTGAGCTAACCCTCCGGCCCCACAATTTTATTTTTGAGAAGATGGACTATTAAAATCTAATGAGAGTTGTTTGTTTTGGTATTACTACAAAGTAATATTAATACAGCAATCCAAAGACAGAGTATCAAATGATACTTTATGAAATAAAAATAATTCGTGCTTAAAGTAGAATACATTTGACTCCAGCTTAGATTAGATTCAATAGATAACTAAGGTTGTGACTCATAGGATAAAAAAATAGAGCCATTATGGAAATAATTTTCTTTATTTTGAGTCAATTTTCTTTATAAAACATCCAAAGAGTTTCTGCATTTGTTTTATACATTTGGGCTTAAGAAGATATAAAGATATGGTTTCCATCCAAACAAAAGCTGCTTAAACTATAAAATAATCACTTTTTTTTTTGAGACAGTCTCACTTTGTAGTTCAGGCAAGCCTTGAACTTAGCCATCCTCCTGCCTCTGCCTCCGAGTGCTGAGATTACAGGCATAAGCCACCATGCCCAGCATAAAATAATCACTTTTTAAACCCTATTTGAGAACTAAGATTTTATGGCAATGAAGAAAAACCTCAATTCGAAGATGGATAAGACTGTCCAAGATCTTCCAAAGCCAGTTGGAAGCAAACTGTGATACCTGTCGTAGAGCGTGGGGGTGGGGAGCTGGTGATTGTGTGCATGTATGCACATGTGTGCAAGGATGTGTATCAAGGGTGTGTCCAAAACTCCATGCCTACCAACTCCTTTCTACTATAAGAAGCAGCAGCCTTCTGATTCTTCACTTGATCTTAGTGAAAAGGCTGAGAAGCGATCAACCTTCTAATTCTTGGTAAAGGACCCTAAAACATGCTGCAGAAAAAGTAGCTGCTTCAACAAAAAGGTGCTGGGAAAAGTGGAAGAGAGGAAGAAAAGAATGAGGAGAGGGGAGTGATAAGGATAGAGGGGGTATTGGGGAGATTGAAATGATCAAAGTATGTTATATGCATGTACAGTATGAAAATTAAATACAGTATGAAAATTAAATACAGTATGAAAATTAAATACACAATTCATTATAGCTAATATCCACTAATACACAATCTCTGCCAGGTATTTATTTATCTGAGAGAAGACTAATACCCTGAATACAGAAGGGAGGGCAGTGGAATGGGAAGAATAAGAACCAAGATATATCATGTACAGGCACAGATTCTCAATAAGAAATGTTATCATAATGTATTCCTAAAATGTACCAATAAACTCGTTATTAAAAAAGAACTAAAAACTTCAGAATGAAAATAACGAGTTCTCCAATCAGTAAACTGGCAAATACATGCACGGGTTAAGAAGACATTTTAAAACACATGGTCAACGAGGCTCTTCGGTCACTGGAGAAGAGGCAGGTGGAACTTGGAAATCACAAGGCAGTTATTACAGCACTGAGAAGGGACCGTCTAGAAACCAGGAGGACGTAGCCTTCTTAAGGCCTAAGACAGTGAAGAACCTTCTCATCTGCTCTTCCTCTTGAGCCCAGCAAGTAAGGGTGACGGGTGCAAGCATATATCATAGAGGGAGAGGCCAGAGCGTGAGATGGACTCTTTCCAGTGGGAGGCGAGTGAGGACTCAAGGAGGTCCCCGAACCCAGGGAGAGAACTTAGAGCCCTCTAGTTTCTGTTTGGAGCATAAGGTAACCACAGTCGCAGGCAAAATTCAAAGACTACAGCACACTGAGGAAAAGCACAGCAGCAATACAACAAAAAAAAGTAATGTCTCGCAAGAATGATTCCACCTTTCATACTAATAGTTTAAGAGAAGATATTAAAAAAGATATTTAATTCTAGGAAAAAAATTAAATCAGAACATTTAGCCAAACTCTTTTTAATGTAAGAAAGGGTTTCCCCTTTGTCCAAGGGCATAGTGGTGGAAGGAATTAAAGCTCTCCAAGGATACCCATGTTCTAATCTCAAAAGCCTGTATGTTTCCTTGATAAAAAGCAGGTGGAATTCAGGGTTCGAATATGGAGAGGTTACTGTCATTAACAAGGGTTACCCTCTTGGTAATCTCATTGTTGTCTAAGGGGAAGACAAGGTCAAGAGAAACAGAAGGTCACAGAACGGCGAAAATGAAGGCAGAAGGACTGAGACTGGAGATGACACATAGCTGGCTTTGAAGAAGGGGACGGAGCCGCGGGGCGAAGAACGAAGGTGACCGCTGCGTCTGGGGAGGACAAGGAAGTGGAGTCTGCTTGAGCCTGGGAAGAAGTGTGTTGCTGTCGATCCTCTGGACTTCTGTCCTGCGTGACTAAGTGAATGAATTTCTGGTATTTTAAGCCACTGAGGAGTAATTTATTATACAACAATAGGAAATTAATACAGGCTGCACAACATTAGTACACATGATACTCTCTAAATGAATAAGTGGAAGCTGTTCTAGAAGACACGAGATAAAGGGATGACGGAGCAAAGGTACAAAATAAAGAAAAATAGTCAATCTTTTAAAAGGAAAAATGGTTGGGGGGGTCAAATTAACATTCACTTAAAATGAACATTCCCCGGTCATTTTGGCATTAGATCTGAGCTGTGCTGGCAAAGAAGGAGTCAGCAAGATAGAAGATCCTTGTTCCCCTTAGCAAAGTATCAGCGATGCTAACTAGGTCTAGATACTGATGGCAAAGTAGAGTTTTACATTTCGTCCGGAAATGATAACTAAGGCCAGAAAAACATGAAGAGAAAAAAATATAGCAATGATAACAAAGATTACACTAAAGGATGCCAGGAAAGTTAAAAAAAAAAGTGAAAAGAGAGTGAGACTATACACTAAATTGGCATAAATAATCCCAATAATAAGCAATCAGGCCACGCATGAACGTGTTCAATCTTCCTAACATAGACTTTTAAAGATTTCTCCCCAAAGAAAAACTTCAAATTTTTTCCTGGTTCCCACTTTCTCATTGTTGCTTCCTTCTCAATGACCTAAGTGACAAATTCGTTGTTAATACGCTTTGCTGGGCAATAAAGTTTTCTTGGGGAAAGAGATTAAGACTACTCTCAAATACCTCAGCTGGAGTTGTAATGGAAGACCTAGAACCAGGATCATTGTGGAAGCAGATAAAAGTCTGTCTTTCCATCAGCTGGGAAAGCAAGGTAGGCAGGACTGGTGCTACTATCAATAAGTATTTCATACAAATAAAAGACAGTAGACCAATTGTGTTGAAAGAGAGCATTTTAAAATCTCTTCCCGCCTTAAATGTAAACACTCTCTGGTGAAAGACTTGTCAAGAAATTCCCTCGCCAATACAGAAGAGGTTATCATTACAAAACAGAAACTGTGCTATTATTTTCCCTTTCTTTTCTCTAGATACTCATATAAAATGATTTATGAAAATAGGGAAAGTTCATTCAGTTCAGAAAGCAAGCCAGAAGGTGCTCGTTATCAAAGTTGACTGCATATCAATTTAAAACACCTGATCAATTAACAATTCGAACCTTCTGAGGACAAGCTAGGTATCAGTGCTTTTAAATCTCCCCTGGGATTTAGGGTCTAAGAATCTAGTTTCTTAAGACTCACATCTATCTTACCAGCCGGAATACTTTGGGGCTCTCTATGTAACACCAGCATCCCCATGACTTGCTTTCAGTGAGATATGAACAAACACAAAGGCCCCACATAAAGCTCTTCAGGGGAGAAACACCAATTCTATAACAGAAAGTCAAACAGTCAGAGCTCTTTGGTCTCTAAAGGCTCTTAGAAATAGAGAACATTATTTTATTATCCTTTAATTTTATTCAACTCTGTGCCTTTTATCATTGCTAATGAATTTCTTCTGTAAGTCTATATCTTTTCTAACCCTTAAAAAATTTTCTGCTTTGCTTTAGCTAACTAGATCTAGAGGTGGCCATAATAGACTTATTTGTAATAACAACATTTTATATTAAGTATTGAAAATGGATGTAAAAAAATCTGTAAAAATAATTAGCACTGTAGAAAAGTGTGAAAGAAAACAGTTTGAATTAAGTAATATAGACAGAAAGAAAGCAAATAACTGAGTAAAATAAGGGGAAAAGATGAAAAGATACTTAAGCAAAGAAATTACACTTGACAAAGGAGTATAGATTTACCATTAAGAAATATAAATTTAAACAGCAACAAGATACCAATTGTCTTAAGTCTTTTTTTCCCATTGCTGGCACGCAGTTCCACACATATAACTTAAAAGAGGATAGATTTTTCTTGGCTCATGTTTTTAGTCAATGGTTAGCCAGCTCAAAGGCAAAGATAGTGGCATGGAAAGTTGTGGAAGAGGAAAGCTGCTTACATCATGGCGGCTGGAAATGGGGAGGGGGTGGCAAGGGCGAGGTACCCTTCTAGGCCTTGTCCCAGTGACCCTTCTCTAGCCAGGTCCTGCCTCTTAACAGCAAGTTAGCTGTAGAGAATCCGTGATCCAGTCACCTTCTGAAATCCGTGCCTATGAGAGCACATGGCCTTTGGGGACTATTCCTGTTCTAAACCACAGAAACAAGGCCCATGCTTTAGACTGGATAAAATGCAAGACAAACAAGCAAACCAAGAAGAAACCTCTGATGATTCCAAATACTGGTTTCTGGAGCAACAGGAATTTATAGCCATTGCTTGTAAAAAATGGAAAATGGTGGAGCTATTTTGAAAGACGTGTGGTAGTTTCCTACAAAACTAACTGTAGTCTTCCTATGTACTCTGTGCTTTCATGTGTTTATACAGTTGACTGAAAATGTTATACTGCTTTCACTAGAAGAAGTAAAATTATTCTCCACCAGGTGAATGGACAAACTGGTACAACCACACAATGCTGTACTATTCAGTGATTAAAAGAAACCAAATGTCAAATTACTCAAATAGATGAATAAAGTTCAAATCCATATTGCTAAATGTAAGGAGCTGGTCTAAGAAACTTGTGCACAGTAAAATTCCAATCGTATGGCATTCTGCAAAATAATAGTAGACAGAGAAGAAAATAGAACAAAATTCTTGCCCTAAAGCTAGTTACCACCATTTGAAGGAAGGTAATACAGGAGATGGAAGAGAGAAAATTTGAGAAAAATTGTCAATGCAGTGAAGTTCTTCTGTATGGGATTATAATTATGGGTGCATGAGAGTATGCCTTTGTTAAAACTTCTCAGAACAGCCAGCCATGGTGGCTCATGCCTGTAATTCCAGCACTTGGGAGGCAGAGGCAGGAGGATTTCTTTGAGGATAGCCTGACCCACATAGTGAGTTCAGGGCCAGCCTGAACTATAAAAAGAGACCCTCTTGCAAAAAAACCATAACAAACAAACACAAACATTTTCACAGTACAAAAAGTTTTAATGTATGCAAATGTTTAAAAAAATCATCTAGGGAGTGAAAGAAATCCCAGAAAGAATACAGAATTAGTTCAAATACCTGAGATGACTTCCCTGAAGGGAATCAAGGAAAGGTGCTGACCTGAGAGGCTTAGAAACGAGCGGCCTGTACAACTAAAGGGAATAATACTGAGTACACCTGGCAGAGTCCTTCCCAAGAAGATCGCTGGTCCAGTGGTGAACAGCGTTGACGTTTTCATACATGTCTGACAGAACTGCACAATTCAGTAAATGTATGGTAACAGTGAAAGATTTCTTATTGTTGGAGTAAAAATTTATAGATAGGCAAAGAGAAGAAGGCCAAATGGCAAAAGAAAGTTGTGGAATTATGACTATAAACAAATCTTGCGTTTAACAGAGATCAGAAGATTATATAAAACATATTTTTAAATAGGTCTGTATAAACATTAGTGTTCACTCATGCGTCACTTTGGCCTGGCCACACACAGGGCCCAGAAGCAACAAATTCCCAGTAGCAACAAGCATACCTGCCACCTGGATGTTGGCTTTTTAATTCCATTCTTCAGTGGAACTGATACGTATCAATGGAGCACTGATTAATTCTCAGACTGTGCCAGGAAATATGGCAGATGAGCTGGGAGTGTACTCCAGTTCCTCAAAGTAACTGGGTGCTCAAAAGCCTGCGCATCCAGAAGCGCACATTGGCTGAGGTTTGTCAGAGGCAAAAGAACCAATGGAAACAGAATTCAATGACCAAGGCTGGATCGATATGAGCAAAAACATAAATGAGTATCAGATAATCATCCACAGTGCATAGTAAATATCCATGGACTCATGCAGATAAAAATAAATAACAACAAATTAATGAATGGGGAGAAGAGAAAAATCATTCTATGCAGACAAATCTGAATAATTTATAGAGGTACTTTGTTTTCAAGAAGGTAAACAAACTCCCTCTCTTTAAGTGTGGGCTGCACCAAATGATTTCTTTCCAAAGAGCATCACAAGGGAAGCACGGGAGGCATGAGCTTAGTACAAGAGGTGGAATAAACACTATGTTGAGCATGTGACCAAGGCCAATGCCAACTGCGATAAGTGATATTGATCATGCCCACCCTTGATGTGATTGGGTGAAGGTGGTAAGGACACTCACTGTCATGACTTATGTTAAACAGTAGAATTGAGCTGCTAAACAGAAATGAATGATAGAAATTAAAATTGGAGAGTTGGAGGCACACTCATCATTTGTGGTTGATATTGATATACACAATATCTAAGATAAGTAATTCTAAAATTTATTATAAAATATTTTGATGAAGTAGTAAGGAATAAATTAATATATGGATATATATGTACAAAGATACTCTATTTGGAGCAAGTCCATGTTTTAATGTTTTAGGATAGAATTTCTGAAAATATTACTGTATAGGTACAAACCAGTGAGAAGAAAACTTAGAAATATGAATGAAGAATTCAACATCAGTTGTACAAATGAAAAGGTCTAACATGACTGCTATGCTCTGGTGTGTTTTTGAGAATGGATTAGTTCCTTTCTGAGAGGGGTCTGGGAGCTTGTTTAATCCTTCAGCTCTGTGACTCATGGAGAGGCGGACCTCGAAAGCAGAGTGAGTCCTCATGAGGCATGGATCTGGTGGTGATTTGATCTTGTCGTCCCATCCTCCAGAACTTTGAGCAGCACCTTTCTAATATTTAAATTATCCAGGCCTAGCTATTTGGTAATAGCAGCCCAAACAGACTAAGGCAGTGATCTCAAACAATAAATTTAGTAGTAAGAGTATGTATGTAATAGGACACAATAAAAGAGCAACAGGCCCTACTCGTGTAAATTAAAAAGCCAACTCTGCAATTTATATTAAAATGCTGTTCAGAGGAAAATGGAGTAAAAATGCACTATAAAGTTGTTAAGGGTTAGCGCCAAATTTCCAAGCATATTATGAAACATTAATTATTTAGACAGAATAATACTTGCATATGAATAGAAAAACTGAACAAAAACTAGAATTATACTAGAAATATAAATGTATATGAAACTCATTATATAATAAAAAGGCATCACTAAGCAGTTACCAAAAGACAATAATTTTTATAGTTTTTCTGCATTTGTGTATCCTTAGGAAGATAAGAAAGTTATAATAATCTTTACACCAATTTGTTTATATACCTGTAAAGTAATTCTGGAAAACCACGTAGGAAACAAGTGGCTGGGATTAGCTGGTGAGAGGGTGGCAGCAGCCTGAAGGAGAGGCCTAAGCCTTTCATGAAATGTTACTGGTTTTATTTATGTTGGAGCTAAACCCAGGTGGTACCTATCCAAAAAGTGAAATAAGTACACTGAGGCAAAATTATTTGGATAAAACAACACATCATGGTTAATCCTTTCTAATGAGTAACCCATAAAGTAATTTTTTTTAAATACTCAAAAAGTGCCCTAGTTCTCACAATCTCAAGATGTGCATTTGGAACAGGGTAGCTGCTCGCGTTCTGAGGACTAAAGAACCCCACTAGCAAGTCGTCATCACAAATACAGATTATTGCTTCCTCTGCCGATATTGGTTGCTGAATTAGATTGAGTTCAGAATACACTAGGTCAGAATTTTTAGGTCCAAAACTCAAAGGGCCACGGAGCAGTTTGAGTTCAGACCTTGAAATAAATGAAAACTGTTATGGAGAATAAAGGCTGAAAGCTGAGGGTGGTTTTTCTACCCATTAAACAATAAAATGTACCACATTCCCTTTGAGTATTTCCTATTTCACAAAATCTATCAGACATTCTAGGACTCATTTACATCTACAGGTTCTCATACCAGAGAAAAGATATGGTGTTTACATATCTGGGATATTTATTTCACTTATTAGTATGTCATGGTAGGGGCAAGTAATGAGGGGAAAGAAGAAATATAATTTGAAAAGAAAAAGAAAGCACATGTATATAGGGGGCGAGGGGTTGTGAGATGGATAGGCATATGGGTAAAAATGAGAATTAGCTCGTGTCATATACTGGCACAAATTCCCCAATGTTGAATGTGATTGTGAGCTGTCTATAAAATGTACGAATGAAGAATTCAATTTAAAGAACATAATGGCCGGGCGTGGTGGATCATGCCTGTAACCCTAGCACTCGGGAGGCAGAGGCAGGAGGATTGCTGAGTTCGAGGCTTGCCTGGGCTACATAGTGAGCTCAGGGCCAGCCTGAACTACAAAGCGAGACCCTGTCAAAAAAATATATAATAATGAAATGTAAACCAACTGCATATTAAAATATGAGTAGCTTCACCTCCAATGACCATCATTACTTCATCTTTATTTGGAAAATAAGTTTTTTAGTTCCATGCTTTCAAACAATGGCTGAACTAAAGTTTTTATTTTGAAAAAATAGTTTGATGTCTCTCAAGGCACTATAAAAACTATGGGTTGATAAAAGGGAACTTTATTCCATGGTGGGCAAGTTAACTAGGAGAAGTTAGGGAGCAAAGAAATAGTTTTGAACTTTATAGTAACCTTCCTCTTATCCAGAAAAGGACTTGTTTTCTGTATACTACTCTTCCATAGTTTCTCCCACAAACTTGTGCTGTTGCCGTAAAATTTCCAGATGATATAGTGTAACTTCCAAGTGAATAAATGAATCACTTGGTGTATGGATCATTGTATCAAATTGTGCTTTGGACAGGCAAAGTGTAATCAATTTCAGGGAACACTAAACCATAACCAATTCCTCTTTTCCCTGAATAATATTCTGTACTTTTTTTCAGAACTACTCATACTTAGTCAGATTATATTAATTCTTTTCTGAAGAATAGCATTTGAAAATAGTTTGGTTGGTGTTGACTTTTGCAGAATCCTGGGCCTAGCTTTGTGGGTTTCCAAAAATTATTTCTCAATCCTCAGATGTTCTTGAGTTGTCTTTCTATGCAGGCTTTTCTAGACCAAAATCACTATGAGGAATTTGTATTTTGGAACTGAGTGATAACTGCCCAAACATTCTTATTTAGAAGCAAAAGTATTTTCCCAAACTAGAAAAGGTTGTGCTATGTGAGGCAGAAATGATTCGGGAAAGTCACCTCTGAGTATATATTCTGCAGTGCAGTTGGCTCATCTTCTCTTCAGACACCAGATTTGGCTCCAGAGGAGACACAGAATAGCTCTTCTCCCCTGGCGAAGCTAAAATGTTGGGCAGCAGTTCAGAACTCTCACCCGAATGCTCTGATCTACTATCACCCAGCACAAATCCTCTGAATGATTCCAGTTGTCGCTTTCCCCCTCTGTCCTTGAAGCACACAGTTTTCCAATCTCACTGCAGAATTTGTTCTTTGGAGGAAATCTACATATTTTCCCTTCAACCAAGATCAAATAATTATAAAACAATCAAGAGATATTTAGAAAAACATTCGGAGTATGAAAACATCTGAATGTAGTTGCTGTTTTTGTTGTGTAAGTGGGTTCCATTGCTTTCCTATTTTGCGATCTTTTTAAGCCATCAGTCACTGTTTCTTGCAATCCTGCCTATCTAAAAGCAGAAGTTCTAAAGATCAGAGAGGTGTGTCCACAAGGACGGGTACCATGTCCCTGAAGGCTGTGGCTGTCCTTGTTGTGCATCCTTTTGGGGGGGGGGAAGGTTATCCTGTTTTAGGAAGTATAGGGCCCCAGTAAAAAGCTAATCAAAACTTACAGTTTCTGTCACTTTAATAACAATTCTGACTTTGTGTTCCCAACTAGAAATCCTGCGTGAGCTCTTACTCAAAAGAATGGGTCTCTCCATTTGAGCACTATTTTTACGTGATAATTCCATCTTAATACAAACTATGATCAGATTGCACTGTGAATGGTCACATTTTAAAAAATGTCTTATAGTAAAAGACACACTGTCTTTAATTCCTTTCAAAATTCCTTTCCTGCTTGTCACTTCAAGCATACTTATCCCATCATTCTTGGCACTTTCTGAAGCAGTCCTGGAAGCCTTCTTTTCTGTTTTCATTGTGCTGAATCATCTCAATAGATTTAACTTTCATAGTTCTTTTGACTTTGAGAAAGAGCTGGAATTTGCATAGTGCTAGATCTAGTGGATAAGGTAGATAAGGATACAGTGTAATGATCTTATTTGACAGAACATGCCATAAATGTTTTCAATTGATTAAGGACGTTAGGCAGCCATGAAAGGATGTGAAGTAAGACTCCAAGGATAGATAACGTGGCAAGAGCAATACAATATATACATTTAAAGTGAAGTTGAGTAGCTTGAGGGAGATTTTTGGCAATTTGTTTGTTACTATAATACATTTTTAAAAACTGGTGGCATATGTCTCTAATCCCAAGACTCAGGAGGTTGTGACAAGAGGATTGCCTTAAGTTCAAAGACAGCCTGACAAAGTGAGGCTGTCTCAAAAACATTTTATTAAAAAAATAAATATTCATTGTATTTTTCATCACACCAGTAAAAAGTTGCCTAAACTACCTGCTGTTTCTTCACTTGAGAACTTGCTTTTGTCTGTTTTGACAACTGTACCTAATTTTGTCCAAATAATTGGAGTTACAAAACACTGGCGAGAATTTTCTCAAAGAATGACTTCCCCAGATCATTTTCATCAGAATAACATAGAGATTTTTGAGCATTGACCTTGTATCTGGCTATGTTACTAAATTTTCCAATTAAGTCTGGTGGTCTTTTGGTTGAGTTTTAGGATCTTCTAGATAGAAAGCCAGGTCATCACCAAATAATGACAGTTTAACTTCTTCCTTTTCTATTCTTACCCCCTTTATTTATTTCTCTTGTCTTATTGCTGTGGCTGTTTCCAGAACGACATTGAATAAGAGTGGTGACAGTGGACATCCTTGTCTTGCTTCTGATCTTAGTGTGAGAAGTTTCAGGTTTTGATCATTTAGAATGATGCTGGCTGTTGGTTTCTCATAAATAGCTTTTATTAGGTTAAGATAGTCTATTCCAATTTTTCTCTAGCGTTTTGATAATGAATTGGTGTTGGATTTTGTCCAATGCTTTTTCTGAATCTATTGAGCTGATCATATGGTTTTTTTCCTTGACTCTGTTAACATACTGTATTAAATTTATTGATTAAATAATATACTCATTGCGAGAGAAATTGGGGAGTCAATCCCTTTCACAATATCATCCAAAAAAATGAAATATCTAGGAATCAATCTACCAAAGGAGGTGAAAGACCTTTACTCTGAAAACTATAGCACTATGAAAAAGGAGGTAGAAGAAGTTATGAGAAAATGGAAAGATGTCCTTTGTTCCTGGGTTGGAAGAAGAAATATTGGCAAAATGGCTGTATTCCCACAATTATGGTATAGACTCAATGCAATCCTGATTGAAATCCCAACAAAATAGTTCACAGATGTAGAGAAAATAATCCAAAACTTCATCTGAAATCACAAGAGAACTAGAATAGCAAAAGTGATTCTAGGCAACAAGGACATAGCAAGGATTATCATGATCCCCACTTGAAACTATATTACAAAGCTACTGTAATATTAAATACTGCATGATTAATTTTCATTTTTACCCATGTCCCTACCCACCCCACATTCGTGTCATATACTGGTACAAATTCCCCAAGGTTGAGAGTGATTGTGACCTGTCTATAAAATGTACCAATAAAGAACTCAATAAAAAAAAACCTACATGGTACTGGCAAAGCCACAGACCTGAAGATCAGTGGAATAGATTAGAAGATCCAGAATCAAAGTCAGATACACTAAGCCACCTCATCTCTGACAAAGGAGCCAAATTTCCTCAATGGCGGAACGACAGCCTCTTTAACAAACACTGCTGGAAAAACAGTGCTTTAACCTGCCAACGACTAAAACTAGACCTGTCTCACCCACTATGCACTAAACTAATGTCAAAATGGATTAGAGACCTAAATATTAAAACAGAAACACTAAACCTCCAAAACAGGTTAGATAGAACTCTTGGAGACATTGGTTTAGGGAAAGACTTTAGGAAGGAAACCTATATAGCATGAGAACTAGTAGAAGGAATCAACAAATGGGATCTCACCCTACTAAAAAGCTTCTACACAGCAAGAGAAACCTTAGGCAGAGCGAAAAGATAAGCAACAATTTGGGGAGAAAATTTACCAGCTGTTTCTCAGACAAAGGGCTACTATCTAGAATATATGAAGAGCTTTAAAACAATCAGGACCCCCCCCACACAAATTTCAAGACCCAATTTAAAAATGGACATCTGAAATGAACAGACACTTTTCAGAGGAAGAATTAAAGGCAACTAAGGAGCACATGAAGAAATGTTAAACATCACTAGTCATTTGAGAGATACAGATGAAAACCACACTAAAATTTCATCTCACTCCACAAAGAATGGCTGCTATCTCAGCAACAAATTCTGGGGAGGCTGCGGGGAGAAAAGAACATTTCTCCGCTGTTGGTGGGAATGTAGACAGGTAGGTACAACCACTATGGAGATCAGTGTGGAGATTCCTCAAAATACTAGGATTAGAGGCCCCATTTGACCCTGTTATTCCACTACTAGGATTATACAGGAAAGAATTAAAAGGTTCATATCACAGTGATATATGTGCATTCATGTTCATAGCAGCTCAGTTTGTGATAGCTAAATCTTGGAAACAACCAAATGCCCATCAACTGGAGACTGGATAAAGAAGATGTGTTTTTTTTTTTTAAATGGAGTATTACTCTTCCAAAGAATGATCAGTTTGAGTCATTTATGCTCAAATAGACTTACCTTGAGGATGTACTCATAAGTGAAATAAATAAATCACAGATATGTAAATACCATATCTTTTCTCTGATATGAGAAACTGAAGATATGAATGAGTTGTAGAGTGTATGACAGATTCTGTGAAATAGAAAATATTTAAAAGGTAAGGGGGTAGGTTATAGAACGTGAGGAAAAAGTGATGGTAAGTTTTAAAAAGGAAAATAATGCTTATGAATATAAGAGGTGGGGGTTGTAGGGGCAGAGCTTGTAGGATGGTCAGGGGAATGGAAAAAATGAGAATTAAGTTGTATCATATACTGCTACAAATTCTCAATATCGATTGTGATCGTGATGTGTATATGAAATGTACCCCCAAAAAATAAATTAATTAATAACAAAAGAATAAGCTGGAGCTACCCAGAAATGCAGAATTTTGGGCTCCGTTAAATCAGATTCTGATAGGTAAAGTCTATGAGTCTAATTTTGGATAAATCCCAACATAACTGTAATGTTCCTTGTGTTTTGAGAATCTTATTCATTGTGGCTTAGATTGGCTGGCTCTATCACACTCCAGCCAGGTATGGAATTTGATGAGGGATAGTTGTCCTGTAGAGTAGCCAGGAGTAATGTTGAAGATGACCAGTAAGAAATGTTTAAAATGTTAAATCACAAAGACTTACAGGATGAACCAGTGTGCTTCTCCTTACTGAGAACCTTGCATTCTTCATACAGAACATTGATGGCTCCACTGGTAGATGTTAAGTCAGTTTAAAAAATGACTACAGCAGGATTTAAGCGTATTTCTCATATTTATCTCCATCAACTACAGAGGAAGGAAATGAATACATTCTCTCTAGATCTTAGTTTGTATTCTTCATGCCTTTGCATGACAAATTTCCTGTGTTTTATCTTTGAGGCCAGTTCCCCTCAGCAGAGAACAGGTGGTATTGTTGGGCTTTTACAATCTTGGTGCCTTTATTGCTTAGGAAGATGCACTATTTCCGGGGAATAGGACACTTATATGTTGAAGAGAAGTTGAGGCTGTCAGAATTTCACAGAGAGCCTCTAAGGAATGAGGAGACTGTGTTTAAGGGGGCATTAACAAAGGGAACATTTTCTTATGCATCTTTTTCTGTGCCTATAGTTCCCTCCTCCATCTCTCTTTGAAGAGAGTCTGGAGCAGTTGATTAAGGGCTTACAAAATAAACATAGGAAAGAATTGTACTTTCATCCTGCTCTTTCCACTTCCTGTAATTTTATCATGCATGTTTTGGATCAGGCATAAAATTATAATTTTCTTCTTGAACAGATTCATGCCAGAGCTTACTGTTGTACCTAACTGGACTATGAAAAGTAAGGAATTTGAATAAGTAAACTAGAATGAGATATATCCAAGTTCAGTGGAAAATCAGTAAGGTACAGAACATCATTTATAACTCCTGAACGGTTTCCTGAGCGGGAAGGCTCTCTTCTTTTTCTTTACCTATTTGTCCAGTGAACTTCAAACTGGTTTTAGAAGGCACTAAAAAATATAATGATATCTTTCCAGGACCTGGTTCAATTCAATTGCCAGACAGCTCTAAAACCTTTACAAAGGCAACAGGGACACTGGAAAATCGAATCTTACAAAGGGACATAAGAGAATTATAAAACTGAAAAGGAATTATACTTTTCTCATTACCTCAAAAAGTCTAAAATAAGATCTTATCAGAATATGAATCAAGTTGTTAAGACTAGCAGATTCCGGGAAATCAATCTTGAGGGTAGGATGCAGTTTTTTTAAGAAATGGGATTCAATTTTTAAGAACCGATTCCGGAGGGAAGTATTATAATTGCAGTATAATAACAACACAGTTGATTTATGAATGAAAGGACCCAGGAAAGATGCTGAATTCTAAATTGTTTAAGAATAGCTCTGAATGGTGGTTTCTGAGCCTCATTGATTTATGTTATGAATGTGATAGATTTCAGCTGCCTCTGAAGAAGAGCATCATAAAATCGTTTGAACCCTTTTTTCAGCTTTTCACTGGCTCGTTTCTTCGTGACTCACCAGTTTTATTATGCCAGTGAAGGTGCACTGAGGACTTCATACTTGCAAGTCTTTGTAATGGTACGATACTACAATGACTCAGAAATAACTTAGACTCAGTAGAGCAGGACAATAGGTGTCAATTCATAAAAAGACAAAAATTTAACCAGACAGGTTTTCTATTTCTTAGAGTTAAGTTTGCTTCTCCTGAAAAGCACTCAAGGGTTTTAAGAAACAATAACAATATGGCAAAATAATTAATTTGAGAACCTAATAAACATGTGGATTGTAGGTTCTGGAAAAAGTACTAAATACTGAAATCTTCATTATCCTTTAGCATGATAATTGCCAACTTTGCTGGAAAATGTACAAAATGTCTTGCAGATGAGCATTATCCTCATTATCTGGTCTTTTGTTATAATTCCTTTTAAAGAACTCAAAAAGGAGCCAGTTTCCCTGTTGGGTAAGTTCTATATTTCCAGTGTCTACTTTTTTCAAAAGTTTGTGACTCTAATTATTTGTTTTCCTAATATTTTGGAAATATAGAAGAGTGGAAATATTTGAAGACATACTCATTATTTTTGTTTTGTGAGTACAGAAATTGAGATGGCAATAAATCACACAGGAAGTCAGTCGAGTTGAGCTCAGTGACAACTTAAGCTTGGAATTCCCAAATCATAGCTGATTGTGAGTTTTTTCTCCATTTCACATAAATCTAAATATATCTGGAACAATTTGTCAAAAATATCCTATACAATAGGTGAATCATAAAATATTCTCAAAGGCTTTTTGATAGATTTTTTTTTTCTGGCAGAAAATGTGGCTCTCTATGGCCATCATTTTAGCATTAAACTTTCTCCTGAGATTTTTTCCCCCCTTTTCTTTGAAGTCAGCAGCAAATTTAGCCTCGGGCTTTCTACTTATATCTCTTGACCAGTTGTGAATAAAATATCACCTCCAATATATCCCTTTACTTTTATTCATTCACACAAGTAAAAGAAGGTGATATTTTCAAAGGAATAGGACTACTAAAAAATGGAGATACAAAAAAAAAAACAATTAACAAAGGAATTGTGAAATGTGTCTCCTTCCTGGTGAATAGTTCACCTACTATCAGGCCCCAACCCTTCTCACATCCTGTCCAGAGACCCAGTCCTGAGGGCCCAAGAGAATTCAAGCCGTGGGAGACAAAAGGACAGAGATTATTTCTCTGGTCTTCTGGTTCCAATTGAAACTAATCTTTTGTGTATTCTGTGGTTTATTTTTAATAAAAGGATGATTCTTTTGGATTCCATTTTGATTTCTATCCACATTTTTAAAAATCAAATAACTCAGAGGACCTTTGTTTTACATAAAGTACTGAGGTTATTTTTTAAAAGCATGTACGAGATTATAGGACTGCTTAAAGATAAGGCATGCAGAGTAGATACATTCTGAGGGTATAAGATACCATATAAAGAAGTACCACCCTGAATTTTGTTGTATGACTTCTCTAAGAAATAGATTTAGTCCAAAGTGTAGTCTATTATTTCTAGATTTTAATACTTGATCCAAAAATAATGGAGAAGAATTACAAAAAGGAGATTTCAACTCATTACCTGAATATATTTATTATTAAATAGCTAGATCCAGTGTCACTTGAGCTCCCTTATGACATTAATGAAGTTACTTTAACTAGAAGTATTTGGGGAAACAATAAACGACCATCTGTTAGAGTCTGATAGTTACAATAATTTTGATATGGGTTGAGATGGAACCCTGTGACATATATTGACCTTCTAGTTGATAGCATTTGTCATGGGTTAAGTGCTTAATTTTCAAATACTTGGAGTTCAGTGACATATATGTGGCATTGTGTAATGTCTTTCTGATGGAACAGGAGGCATATTAATCACCTTAAGTTTTCTGGGCTATTTGTTGTTATGAGCATACATTACTCAAGTCAACAATAAATGTGTCCATGTACTGGATAATCGAGACCTCTGACTATAGCATCCCATGGTATCCACATGATCTTCACCTTTCTTAAAATTCAAAGTTAATAACAGGTGACTCTTATAGTTCCTTTTGTGCAAAATTATAACTCACGTGTACCCCCAGATTTTTTATTTTAGACAACTTTCCATAAACATTATCGATTCATATTGTTTTTAGCACTATTGTGACTCCAGAGAGCTAAAAGTAGGCATAATTGCCCTGCTCAGAACCTTGGCAGAAAGGAGCCATGACTGCCCGATTGACTTTTAGAATTTACAAAATTGCTTAACTTCTGTCTTTACACTGCGTTTCTCTCTTTAGAACTGGGGAAATCATAACGCATCCTCTCATGGCTAGTAAAATTTGTTATTACAAGGATTTTGCCTTCTTAAATTGTACCTTTTATGTCTGGGTTTATATATCAATACTACTTGTGATACTAATGCTTTTGAACTTCAGGGAATGGAAATATAGTAAATATTCTAAATAATCAAAAGGTGTGGGCTAACTTTCACTGAACACTTACCAGGCTTTCATATGTATCAGGCTCAGAATCATAATTGAGCATTTACTGGGCTCCAACTAAATCTTTTGCACAAATAATATGATACTTTAAATTGATCTTCATAATTCAGATGAAAAACTGTTGTTTAGTTAAGTTTTTGTTTATAATATAGGCAAGTAAGTGGGGAAATTGGTATCCAGACATGAGCCCTTCTAACTCCAGAGATTGGACTAATTTAGTATTTCCTGATTATGATTTTGCAAACTCTTATTATTCATGGCAGTTAAGTTGCCTTTCAGTTTCTGTATTAGAGGAAGCGCCTGGACACAGGCTGAAATAAACCTGTAAGTTTTATCTTTTGACAAGATCTCATTTTGATACTGTGGTTATAGAAAAAATCAATTTTGCTCTTTTATGAAGATCAGATATTGGGTGCTTGTGATGCAACGGGACAGGATGGGATAAATCCGGGTGTGGCATGCGATGAGGGAGCTTTTCCTCCCGAAGCCTACGCCAGTTTCTAAAGAAGTAATTTGTTACCGCTTGGTGGCAGTAGCCACCAATTAATTCACAGGACTGTTTTCCAGTCTATAACTAAAACACTGATTTCTCTGTCTAGGTGGGAATCTTTTAAACGAAGATTTCTCAAGTCAATCAGTTGAACTTTTCATGTCATACACGTATTTCCATGGGTTTCTTCCTGTGTATTATTATTATTTTTTGTCTTGGACATATCAGCAACATCTTGTCTCTCCTAAGATAAGATCTTTGGATTGCTCTTTACAACAATAGGAATCATACATGATGATCAGAGAAGAGTTCTCTTCCTTCACTGTTGCAGCTTTATGGACCTGCTTTGGTGGCTGGTGAAGTATATGGCAGTGGCATAGCTTGGAAAGGATGGGGGCTGCTGGAACTTGAATTCAGAGGTGACTTAGAACCATCAAGCGTTGCCTTATTATGGTTTTTATACTAGTCAAGGAGCTTCAAGCATATCCTCACAATCCACAGAAACTTCATTTCACAGAAGGCCAAATAGATTCAGAAAAGATTAAGGGATTCTGTAAAAGAGTACTTAAGACAATATGTACAGTTGGCAGATGACAGCAGCAGGACTCTCGCCAGGAGCTATATTTCTCGAAGCATGTACAGGCCCTGCTTTCTCGTGTTCCGTCTATGATGGTGGCATCGACATACCTAAGAAAGATGCAATTTCAAAAGACCTGTAATTTTGAAGTTCAAAAGGAGATATAAAATACTGGGGAAGCTTAATCTAATTCCTAGGCAAGTAGAAGAGATTAGTTTATAAGAATAAGAATGTATTATGTTTATTTAAGGAGAGATGATAAGTTAGAGTGATCTACTAAAATGAGCTAAGGAAAAATCTATTTTAGGGAGTATAGGTGATTATTATCTTGAACAGTTACATGAAATTATCTGAAGGCAGAAGGGGAAAAATTACTATAATTTAGTACTGATAATTATATTTTCTTAAAACATGGTATAATGAAATGCGTATGAGACTATTTTCAGAGGTAGAGCTAGAGGGCAGCTAAGTAAAATTCCTAGCGGTTCAATAAAGGGGATGTTTATCATTTTTGAAAAGATACGCAAGTATCACATTATGAAGACTGGAATAAATACTGAATTCTCCCAAGTCCAGATAATATTATACAACAATAAGAATCAAGAATTATTAGGAAATCATGAATTCAGCCAATAGTCACAACAAGGTGCCAGTAAATGAATATTCAAATAACTAACATGGGTGAACCTTCTTATGAAGCAAACAAAACAGTTAAGGAAACTAAGTAACCTTCAAATTAATTCAGAAAAATGATTCAACACTCTGACAGGGAAACTTACTAGAGAGATCATACAAACTTAAGAAAATCAAACTGAAGTTCTTGAACTAAAAACTTATTAAGTGAGGTAAAGACATGAGTGGCACACCAGATCAGACAGAAGAACTACCATGCCTGAAGACAGTGTATTTGAAGAGTACAGTTAAAAGAGAAAAAAAGAATAAAGAGGAATAAAAAATGTTTACGATAATTCTGGGACAACATTAAAGGAGGAAATACTCAGGTTATTGTGGGTTCAAGTGGAGGCTGAGAATGCTAAAGAGTACAAAGCTAAAGAGTACAAATGCTAAAGAGTACAAAGCTCATTCAAAGAGATAAAAACAAGAAAACTTACCAAACCCAGAGGACGCATCATTTAGGTATAGGAAGGTCAAAGGTCACTATTAAGATTTAACTTAATTTAATTTTATGATTAAGCTCTCAAAGGTGAACAATAGAGAGGAGTTTCTCAAGATAAATTTACAACATATAATGGTGCCTGAGTTAAACCAACTGCAGACTTTTCAATAAAAACTTTATAGTCTGGGAGAGAATGGCATGAAATTTTCACAGTACTGAGGGCCAAAAAAGAAAACAAAACCTGTCAAGCAAAAATAGTGTACCTAGCAAAGATACCTGTTAGAAATGATGGAGAAATAAAGGCATTTCTAAACAAAAGCTGAGAGGATATAGCTACTGGACCTGTCCTATAAGAAATTCTGGAAGTTCTTCAGACTGGAAGAAGGAAATGGTAATATGGAAAATGCAGCATGGGAAGGTATCACATATACCAGTCAGATAATTATACAAACAAATTCTGTATGCTGTAATATTCTCACTGTGGTGTGAACACCAACCATATCATTAGGGTGAAGACTGAAATACCAATACTTATGTTGACAGGAAGTACAAAAAATCATAAATGAGACAACAAATATTTAAAGTCTAGGGAGAAACGAAGTGTAAGTGTTTAGTTTATTTTGGTATTTTTTTTCCTTTTGTGTTGATTCTTTTCTTACCCATACTATTATGTTATATTGCTATCATTTCCAAATAGCTTGTTATAATAAACATTTTTTTCTAATTCTTTTTGGTAAGCAAAAAATAAAACTCTATGATAGACAAACCAAAAATAATAAGCAAGAAGTCAAAACACACTTCCAGAGCAAATCACTTAACCACCATATGATCTTGCAATCCCAGAATGGAGTATATATCCACAGGAAATGGAATCAAGATGTGTGCTCATGTTTACTAAAGAAATACTCACAATAGTCAAGAAATGGAAACAATTTAAGTGACCTCCAACTGATACATGGGGAAAATGTGAGACATCATGCAAAAGAATACTATTAGCCAAAAAATAGCTTTCCAGCCATTTTCATAATCCTTGTCTCCTGAATGTTGTTTTCCTTTTCTTTTTTAAAATAAACTCCCATTCTCTTAAAATAATCAATTTTAAATGATCTCACAACAAACAATTAAGTATGTGAGGTAACAGATACTCTACTCAGTTTGATTTAATAATTTCACAATCTATCTGCCAAAACATCATTTTATCCTATAAATATGTGAAATTATTTTTTAATGTACAAATTTTTTAAAAACTAGAATAAGACTTAAATAAAATGCATAGAGTATAGTACAATGGTTAAGAATACAATTTTCAAAGTCTTTCAGACCTGAGCTTTAAATTTAATTATGCCATAGTCCATTGGGATGGAGAACAGCTATTTGCACTCTGTATTTCAAGGTCTGTATCTGTAAAATAGATGCACTACACTCGTAACACTATTCTTATAATTCTGGATAATATGTGTGATGGGGCTATATTTCTAATCAATAGTAAAGATAGTTATTTAATACTAATTATTAAAATTATTACTATAAAATATTATTATAACATGTTACTTTAGAGCCTCTGATGGTGACTATTGTCTGGATTCTTGTTAGAATTATAAGAAATATTTTATATGTACTTTGTTATTTTTTTCTCGGAGAATCGTCAAACCTATGTATGTTGGTTTCAAAGTGCTCTTGCTTCCTCCTCTGTGGAGATGAGATATGCCACATCTTATGAATATAATGCAGTATTTGGTCGCCATTATTTCTCCAACCTCTGAACCTCAACTAATTGCTAAACTGCAATTAGCAATATTTCAAGGCTTGCGAGGATACTAATTCCAAGAAAATAATTCTCAAATATATTTATTTCTACTTATTACAAAGAAATTTTAAACGCTGCAATAATACTCTCTTGTGAATGTATTATGATATGTTAAAGCAAATACCATGTCTACAGTGTGTCCGTGCAAGAAACCAGAGAGTACCACAGGACGTTGGTCACCATGACAGTTGCCTCTATTTTTAGCTCAGTTTACAATCACTCCATGATTCAGCGTGTGTACAACTAATGTCAATGAAAGAAATCTAGCAGGGATATTTCCAGCTTCAAAAACTCACGAAATGG
>PVIC010004569.1:38564-62129 GCA_004025085.1 Thryonomys swinderianus
GTGGCTTTTCATGAGTCTTTCTTTTCTTCAGTTTTGTTTCAGTGGTTCTCCAAACTTACTGGTGTGGATTCATGACCTCGATAACTAGCGTCAATTCAGTTTGCAAACTAGTTTCCTGATTATCTTTTATGCCGAAAACGGATGTAAGTATTCCTGTTCACCTTTAGTTTATCATCTTTGTTTATGCCATTTCTGTACTTGGAATGCTGACTTCTTCTCACCTCTGAAGTTCATCTCAAATTCTGAGAGATGAAACGCCAATATCTCTTTAAGAACTTGTTGCATTTTGATCAATATTATTCTTGCTCATTTTCTATAGCAGTACACCTTAAGCTCTCTAAACAGGAAATAAATTCATTCTTCTTTAGAGCTACCACAAGCACATTACTCCCTCTAAAAATGCTTAGCATTGTCCCTTGTTTATAGTAGCCATTACCTAAAATGTTGTAATGGAAGGGTAAAGCACTTGATATAGTACTTAATCATCAGTAAGTTGTCAGTGATGGATAAATAAAGTGATCAATAGTTTAAATGACCACATTTCACTGAAATTGTTCAATGGAAGATGGACTTATTGACCATTCATTTATTGGTAAAATTCTCTCCACTTTGGCCTACCTGGCACACTTCTTATAATTTTCTATTTTGCTTCCCATCATTTCTCAGAACCTATTATTGGATTCTTTCCCCAATTCACCCCAATGTAGAAATAAGCAGGTATTTCTACAGCTTGAATTCTCTTCTTAGTCCATCACTTTGTGGCTTTAGTGATCACTCATCTTCCAACAACTCTTCATGTTCGTTCATTGAGCACTAACCTTTATTTGAACTCAGAAACAGAGTTCCAGCTGTCTTTTCCACAACGCTGCCTGTACATTTCTATCTTTTATCTCCTTTGGTGGTATCAGGTATTATTTGTGGTGGAACAAAAGTGCAGTTTTGCTGTTCAGAATGTACTTATTTTTCTATTGACAGTGATGTTTTATTTTTCTGCTGAGAAAACCCTCTATCTCCTACTCTTGGTCAGGCACTTTTATTTCCTACAGCCCTGGAACAAGGTTTAATGCATGAGGATATTTTATTCTCTCCTTCAGTAAGTGCTTCAGATAGGACCTCAGGGCACAAAGTTAATCACGAGAAAAGAGAATGAACTTCAGAAAATGTGGTTCATTAGTTACAGGAGCAGTCTGTGTTTTCTAATGGCCCTAGGTATGCCGTTGGCACGACCCCAGAATCGCTAAGGGACCCAGTGGAGAAGTAGAGAATAAAGCCAACTAGAAGAGTCAGGCCCTGAGATATCTAAAAAAAAATCCTTCATATTCAGCCTCTCCTCATACCCATCACTGATCCTGAAATTATTTTCTTTCACAATATTTCCCTCCTCTGGAAATAGCACAGTCACCTACTTGTTCTCATTCTCAACACCCGGGACCCCTCACTGACACCTCTTTCATACTGTCATGTACTATATTCAATAAACCACACAGATGGTTCTGAAGTGTATCAGAATCATAACTGTTCACTTCCACCACCCAGACCATTCCAGGGCACCATCATCTATCATCAGTGTTGAAGTGGAAGCCTTCAAATTGTTCTTTCCATCTTTATCCTCATCAAATCTACCTTCCTCTAAATGTGTTACCTCCCTGTTTGAAAAATCTCTCAATATCATCCCAAAGATCTGCATGATTTATATAGCATTTCATAATCTCCTTTCTTCTCTAGCCTCAGCCTTTACTGACTTCTCCATTAGCTTCTTGAAATTCATCAATTTTTCCCATCTCAAGGATTTGACATGTATTGTTTATTTTCCTAAAATATTTCCATTTTTAGCTACCTAAATACCTCTATTTACAATTCAATTTTCTGCTTATATTTTACATTCCGTGGTAGATTTCATCCATTAACTTCGTGAATGGAATTTCTATTTTAAGATTCTATGGCATTTTCACTTTTCTTTCTGGAGCCTTGTGACTGAACATTTATTTGCCAATTATTTGTAAGAAAATTTGTCTCAATTTCCAAAGTCATTCAGCTGCATTATTCAGATCCTACACTTGATCTTAGCCAAAAGGCCGAGAAGTGATACATTATTCAGATCCTGATCCCTATCAAGACTTACTGAATTGCCACCACCGATTTTCTTAGCATGAGTCTTTTTATTGCCATTCCCATGAGTATAGTCTTGAATCTGACTTTTAACTTTAATATTAAAATGACATGTAATCCTGTTGATTCTAAATCTTTACCCTGTTGCCTGGCCAATTATTTTTTAAATAAATTAACTTCAGTCACTCCTATCCTCAAAGACTCTAAAAGGTTTCTAATATTATTATTATTATTTTTTGAGACAGGGTCTCGCTTTGTAGTGCAGGCTGGTCCTGAGCTCACTATGTAGCCCAGGCAAGCCTGGAACTCAGCAATCCTCCTGCCTCTGCCTCCGGAGTGCTGGGATGACAGGCGTGAGCCACCACGCCCTGCACTGTGGTATGTGGTATTGACTGCTGGTGGGCGCGAGTCACCGCGCCCAACATTGTATATGGTTACTGGGATCAAACTCAGGACCTTGCACTTGTGAGGCAGGCGCCGGAACCACTGAGCTAAATCTCCGGCCCTCTAATATTATTTTTAAGATGGTATATAATTAAAATTCCAGCCTATATTACTCCAGTTCCTCACCGTTAGGCCAAACTTGCTTCTTCAGGTTCTTTCCCTCTTGCGCATTCCGGGTCCTGAAACTAACATTCGCTTTGCATCTCTGAAGCTGTCCGGGCCCTACCTCTATCGGCCTGACTTAGCCTTCCGTTCCCATTTCCATTCAGTCCTCCAGGTGCCGCCATAGTTCTCTTTCTATTCACCTTCCTTTCTGAGGACCGAGGGTTTGAAACACTTCAGTCTGTATTGAATTAATTGTATCTATTTGGATTTAGTAGGGTAGAGTCTAGTTTAGGTGTTAAGAATAACAGTTCAAACTCGACGGTTTTGAATTATGACTCAACCATTTCCAGCTGCGGGTCTTTAAAAAGTAATTTAAATTATTTTTCTCCAGGTGCCTACTTAACCAGATACAAAGGAGTACTTATCTCATAGAATCACTGAAAATATTAAATAAAATAGTAAGAGCAAGTCACTTAGAAAAACCTGAAGGTTTAATACTTGCTACTGTTTGGAGGCATATTTTCTCCACCAACTTGAATCCAGAATTCAGTGTATTATCAATCTTCAAGTTCTTAGAAAAGTGATCTATGTAAAGCAAACCCAATAATTAAAATCTTGAAGCTTTGTTTCACCAAACTTCATTGATGGGACCAGTATACTTATGACAAGAAATATTTAGGGAAGCAGAAAAGAGGGTAAAAATTTATCAGAATTTCAAAAAGAGGGAAATAATGTAAAAAAATGTCAACAATATAATTGCATATTGCATATATGCAATATATTATAATTACATATGCAATATAATTTGATATATGATTCATAATACATATAAATATGTCAACAACATAATTGCAGCTCTAACAGACTATAGTGGGAGATTGTGTAAACATGAAGAAATCTTAAATGGTGGGTAGCATTTGATGTGTGTTACTACTGAAGTTGTTCAGCTTTTGGCGGAAGTGTTTTCTATAGTTAAGGACTAAGAGCTTACCAAAGAACTAACTGGAGCCAGACACTACTAAAATAATTTCTCTACTTTCAACAAAGTATCTAGGCTATTCAGTCTTCCTTTGGCATTTAGTTTTATGAAGCAGAGAGTGGAATTCTCTGGGTTTCTTTTTTAACAGAAGGCAGCTGGACTGGATGTAGCTGTGAGTACTTCCCAACCCTGACACTCTTAGGTCACTAATCTATGAGGCCTTATTTTTTTCATACTCATTTTTATCATATATTGATCCAGTTTTCATTACTACAGAAATCGTAGGTCATAACATTATATTCTGTATTCTTTTCAAAAGAATGAAGAGGCTAATGCTAATATCACATGATTATGGAATTAGAAGTCAGTTCATGTGAGAGTAATAGTGGCTACAAAACATGACAGCATCAGTAAATACTCATTTTCTTCCTCTGTGAGTAAAACTTAAGCATCAAGTCTCAGTATTGGTATCTAATCATAAAGCCTGTCTTCAACCTTTCCACAGTCGGAGTTGGAACCTACTGAAATAAATTGTTGTTTATTATAAGATTGCTGCACTGATCATATTTTATGGTAAATTTTAATGCATATAATATACATATCATATTATATATATATGATATATATTAGTAGATTTTGAGGTGTTCTTTAAAAGTATTTGAAATTTGGGCATTATTACTATGACCCAAATATTTCACCAAGTGTTTGTTGATTGAAAACGTTAATGAATGAATTTCATTTAGTAGAAGTGGGAATTTCTCTTCTCCAGAATACTTTTTCTATTTGCCAGATGATGCTTGGAATTCTTGTAATAAAATGCCACACAGGGAATTAGACTTCACCATAAAATCATACAGGTGGAAAAGCTGTTTGTTGGGACCATTCACCTTCCTATCCATTTAGAAAATTCTGCAGCTGTAGCAGTGCTTCCGGGGCTCCATCAGGCAAGCAACTCCGCCTTCCGCGCTTCCTAACAACACTACTTACCTTAAAGGCTCCCCTCACCTGTGACTCATAACGCCACCAAACAAGAAGAGATTTCCGACCAGATAACCGCTGTTTTTGACCAAAAACCGTATCTGTACAAGGGCCGTTTGATAGAAATGTAATGTAAGCCTCAAATACTAACTACATAAACACCTGTACTTTCTAGTAGTCACAACAAAAGAGAAAGGTGAAATTTATTTAATAATATAGTTTACATAAGCAAAGGCATTAAAATGTTATCACTTTTCCATTTAATCAGCATGACAAACTTGGGGTAACTGTCCATGCTTTTTTTTTTTTTTTCATGCTTTGCACAAATCGCGATGACATTTTCTTAAAGGTTCCAAGTCTCCTTTCTTATCAACTAGGAGATATAATGCTTTTCTAAATGAGCAAATTTTACTTATGTGATAAGCCTAGAGATGCTTTATTCTCATGCTTCTAAGTTTCCCGATAACTTGGTGAATAATATTTCCCAAGTTTGTATCATCTGACACAGAAAATACTTCCTCCTTGCTTTTAGAGACCTTTCATGTCTTTCTTTAAAAGAGAGCTATTCCTTTGAGAAAGTCCTTCAAGTAACTGTCACATAAAGGTGAGAACAATGTTTATCCTTCATATTGATATTTTAACTTTATACTAGACAATTCAGTCGAACATATCATTAGTAATGATACTGCTATTTCCATAGTTTAAAAATCAATTTATGGAAAGGAGCACCTTTTGAATGTGGCATTTTTAAAAGGCATTTATCTGTATAAAATGCTGTATTAACTTTTAAAGCAGGATAGGTGAAGGCATAATACGTATTTGCATATTTATTACTAAGCACTTCAGGCAAATCAGGTAGCAATCTGTGAATTTGATATAGAAAGAAAATAGCAGTACTTTTAGCCAGAAGACTTTGGCATTCCTAGTCTAAATTCTTTGTTCACAGCTGGACAGATAAGCTTTGTAGTCTGAATTAAAAACTTCTGAAAGTAGCTCAAGAACTTATCTAAACTGATCAATAGTTTTTTGGGATTTGACAATATTAAAAGACTTCTGAAAATTTTTCAGCTTCATTTTTCCAGGAAGACATGTGAGAATTTCTATAATAAGCTGTTCCTTGGGCACTTTCAAATGAGTAGAAACTCCTGAGATCTGTCGAGAATGCTTGTTGTATTTCCATCCCAGTTAAGCAGTGCCAATAATTTGGGATTATTTCTGTTCAGGTTTGTGTAGCAGCCAGCAATTTTCTTTTGTGTGAGAGCTTATTTTAAGCATACTTAAGATATTGAGGCAATTGAAGAAATAGTGTTAGACACATAATTAGGTGATTTTTTACTTGACCCAGTTCTATAGTGAGCTAGCTATACTGCTTTTCTGGACTCTGATTTACTTATCCATGAAATGCCAAATTTAGAATAAATTACTTCTAAGTCTGTATGTAGTTTTTACACATTGTATGACTTAATCATAATTCTCATCCATCTTGGGAAGAAATAATTTTGTGACATTTTCAGTGCAGTTCAAATCAGAATCCCATCCTTTATTTATGATTAGCTGTTGACTATTCTCAGATCAGAAAAAAAAGCAGAAGGAAACACTTCTCTCACCATTGGGCATCAAGTGTAGGAAACTTTCTCTCTGCATATTGACTCGTACTCTTTCCTTCTTTCTCTCCCTCCCTCTTCCTTCCCCTTCCTCTCTCTATCTCCCTCCCATCCATCCTTCCTTCCTTCCTTCCTTCCTTCCTTCCTTCCTTCCTTCCTTCCTTCCTTCCTTCCTTCCTTCCTTCCTTCCTTCCTTCCTTCCATCCTCCCTTCCTTCCTCCCTCCCTTCCTTCTTTCCTCTCTGCATATTTATATTCTTTCTCCTTGTTACTGGTGTAAGCGTGCTAAAGTGTTTCAAAATCGCCCTTAAAAATGAAGACCTTCCTTGACTTTTTAGTTGTGTTAACTACTGTCTTCATACACAGGTCCCATCCCCCACCATAGGATTCTGTGCTTGCTTTTTCTATAATTTTACTTCTTGTTATCTCTTCAGCATACTTTAGACTATCTTATATTTCTACTCTTTTTTTTTTTTTCTTCTTTTTGAGACAGGGTCTCGCTTTGTAGCTCAGGCTGGCTCTGAGCTCACTATGGAGCCCAGGCAAGCCTCGAACTCAGCAATCCACCTGTCTCTGCCTCCCGAGTGCTGGGATTACAGGCGTGAGCCACCACGCCCGGCACTGTGGTATGTGGTATTGATTGCTGGTGGGCGTGAGTCTCCATGCCCAGCATTGTATGTGGTTTCCGGGGATTGAACTCAGGACCTTGCGCTTGTGAGGCAGGCGGCGGAACCACTGAGCTAACCCTCCGGCCCTATATTTCTACTCTTTTCTTCAGCTGTTTTGCTGGGACTTCATCTCAACCCTCACCTCATAAGGAGGGCCTTTCCTTTGGATTTCTCTGATACCTTGTTCCTGTGGTTGCTAGCACATTTTTGTGGCCACAACTGTCCTTTTACTTACTCATTTTATTCATTACTCTTTGCTAGTGTCAATCGTAATGCTTTTTTCGAGGCCAGATCTTGCTTTGTAGTTTGGGCTGGTCCTAAACTCATTACATAGCACAGGCTGGAGTTGAACTCTCTGAGATCCTTCTGCCTCAGCTTCCGGACTGCTGTGGTTTCAGGCAGACACCAGCACACCAGGTATGAATCAGCAGTGGAAGGCTTTGCTAGTGTGGTTTAAATGAATTGCGTGGCTTTCACTATCTTATACTTACAAATCCCTCTCCTTTTAGATTTCTGGTACAGGTGTTTCTTCTGAACTCTGGGCCCACGGCTACAGGGTTTCTCGATTTTAACATCTCAGGACACTTCTATCTTCACAAATAGATTCTTGATCTTTCTTACTCAACACACACACACACACACACACACACACACACACGTGTTAATGAAGAATCTCTTTTCTAATCATCTACTTAAAAGAGTGTGTGAAAGACTATCCCATCAATGGTTCTCAAAATCTGTAGTCATTCATACCGTTTCCTTATATAAGAGCATATGAACAAGCAAAAGTCTTGTCCCTTTGTATCTGGAATATCATTGATTCCTCTATTTTTACTATTTCTGCTCTTGTCCAGGTAAACACTGTATCAAGTACCCAGTAGCCTCCTTTGTAGACTTGTGGCTTCTTAACATGTCTCAGTTTTCTGAACTGAGCTGCTTTCTGCACCAATATAGTTTTGTCCTTTTCCTACTTAAAATCTTTGGATTTTGTTAAAAAATAGTACAAAATCACACTGGTAGCTTGTGTGTAAAGCCTTAAATGAAGAGCTGGGGTACACATAGCTTGGTGGTGAAGCACTTATTACTATGTTGTGTGTGTGTATGTGTGTGTGGGGGGGCTGGGTTCAATCTCTAGTGTTATACACAAAGGGATGGATGAGTGGATGAAGCCATACATGATTTTTACCTCTATTGACTCTCGGTGAACCCAGGGCCTCCCACCTCACGCTCCACATTCCAGTCACTTGAGTCTTTATGCAGTTTCTGAAACTCAGTGAATGGACGTTCTCTGAAACTAAATGAATTCAACCATTTTTATCCATGATGTTTCCCAGCCTGGGACAATGTTGCTCTCTCTTTCATCTGTGTGGTACCTTATCATCCTTCAGGAAATATTGCATGTTTAGAGAAGCTTTTTCTGATTCCTCCATTATTTTTAGGATCCTCTTACACTCTCTGTGAACCTCTTTCGCTCAACAAGAAACAACATATAACCTTAACCTTTGTATCATTGATTCATTGTCTATATTTCTTTTTTTTTTTTAAATTAAGCTTCAGAAAAACAGGGACTGTGCTTCTTCACTGCTAGATCCTTGGGACTTCATTAAGGACAGAGAATGTGTGAGCCCCGGAACCAGTATTTGTTGACGAATGGGAAGGAGAACGGAGGGAAGGGACCAGGTAGGTTAGGAGGTGGGGACGGCAGCCTAGCGCCCCTGACCAACAGCTCTCACTCTCATACTCACCTCCACTTCATTTCTTAATCCCGCCAATCCAGTGCAGACCACAGAGCGAAGGCAACTCTCAGTACTGACTTGGCCCAGCTCGGTCCTGGCCCCAGACCTGTTCTATGTCACAGTACAATTTGCAGGGCTTTCTCTGCCTTTATTAGATTTGCACGTCTCTTGCATGGCTGTGGCTTTCCCTACTTGCAAGACTTCTGCATTTTTACCACAGCATTCCTCTTTAAAAGGAGCCACTTTTCTACTTTCCTATTTATATTCCTTTCTTTTCTTAGTCCCTGGAAAACCTTGCTAATTATGCAGTGTTCTTTTTCCCCTAAAGCTTAAACTAATTTCTTATTTTCCTCCACAGAGTGACGTGCTGACAATTCCATATATCATATTCTTCCACTCCAGGAAATTTCACAATCAGTTTAACTGAAAAAGGGCTAAGTGTCCATCTTTACCAGTACAGCTACAACCTTTTGCAAATATAATTAACTGCACAGGAAAAAATGAAATATGAACAGGATAAGATACACAATAGATATGGTGATGTGTTAAATTGTCCTCAGAGTTTAATCAAAACAGATGAAGAACAACCACAGAAAATGTAGAAAGATTAAAAAAAAACACTTAGGGAAGAATTGAAATAACCTCACAATAGATGGGGATATACAAGTAAAGGGAAAATCATGTTCACAGTCTGTGAAGATGGGCACAAGAATGAATTTCCAAAGAAATCATCAGAGAGAGCATGTAGGTAATAGACACACCAAAGACTTCTAAGTAAATACAAGTCCAAACACTCAGAAAATTCTCACAGACTTGGGGGCCAAATCTTTCAGTGAAGGAAATAAATCAGTCTTGATTCTCAGATTGCTGCTTCTCATTTGCCTGTCAGTAAAGTGATCTTTCCTGTTTTTAATACATTATGCACTATTTTTTTTATTCCATTCTGTCATGAGATGTTTCTCCTTGTTTTGAAAAATAATCTACTGGATATTTTGAGCATGCTAAGTAAATAAGACTTTTGATCTTAGATCTGTTTCTGTTTCAGTACTGGCAAGGAAAATTATGACTGAATTTATGAATTTTTCATGAGGGAGACTTGGAATTTGTACTACTCAAATTCAAAATATCAATTTTCCAAATAAACCTCATAGCCCCTATTTGCATTAGTCCTTACAACAAATAAAACCAAACCAACCTCATAGATAGCAGTGACAACACCTAAAGAGTTTAATCTGAGATAAAAAAATATCAAATTGTGTACCAATTCCCCATAATGACTGTGTTTATTGTGTATCACAAACATATGCTAGTAAAAAAGGGAAGAAAAAGAAAACGGGATAATGATTAATTCTAGAGGAAAGTGAAGGGGTGTGACTAACTGAATATCAGGTACAGACAATGTTATCAATAACATTCTATTTATTAATCAGTTTAAACTTCTGAATATATACTGCACAAATATTGTGTATATTATGTGGTTTGTAACACAAATTTGATGAGTATGTTTATATGTAACAAAGATTAATATGTTACCCCTGTTTACATGAATTTTGCTTGTATTTTATATTTGAGATTCTTTGTTTTCAAATCCGTTTGTAACAGATTAGAATGACATTCAAATAAAATGCCTCCAAGTTGATCCAGATGAAAACTGTAACAGAGTTTTAAATACAGATGATAGATGTATTGATGGGGTATAATAAAACCTCCCTTGGTACATGCCAGCTTTGAGTTTGATTTGTTACCGGTTTTTATACAGTTACAAGTACCCAGTAATGCTAGGAGACATGCGGATTTAGGGTATACTCTTCTCAAGCATCATTAACAAGATAGACAAAGGTCCATCCAACACAGGTGGCTGTTTCTGAAAGCCAGCCACTTATGAAAATTAACTACAGCTGCATCCAAGGTGCTGGCGTTAGGAACCATCCCCAAATCAAGGCAGCAGCAGTCTGAATAGATTACATATCGCCTGCGGATTCTGTGAAAATTGTCAACTTCTCCCCAGGAACTGCTTATCTCTCTATCTTCCATGCAGCAGTGTGCACACATCCACATTTATGTGGTTTAGATTTTTATTCTGCTTTTATTGATTTCACTTTCTGATCTTAAGCCATCAACTTCCAAATCCTTTAGGCTGTCATCCTTAAATGTAAAAATGTGTTGATGAGATAAATCATATGATGAAAACAGTTGAAAAAACAGAAAGCAATTAGCCTTCATAGGCAATCATATGTATTATAAATATAATTTCCATTGTCATTATTATTAATCTCAGTGTTTTAATTTCTCAGAATAATTCATGGAAGAAAGCAATTATCAAAAGATAAGTAAAGAAGAACTCATTCAAAAATTCCAGCCAAAAGTAATGAGAAAATTAAGCTCATGTCTCTACTTGGTAGAACAAACCAAAATATATCTCTTTGTCTCAACATTTACCTAAAGTAATTATTTCTGGAACTGTGGAACATGCACACTAAGTCATAATTATTACCAGTGTTCAAAACTGGTTATGAAGGTAATATATTTTCTAAGAGAGGAAAAGAAACTTAAATGTTAGTAAATCTAGAGTTCAAAGACAATTTCATCAATGGTTTTGCAAAGAAATCCTCTTCAGAGATGGACCAAAATAAAATTACCTGTAATATACAGAAATTATATGCATAATAAGTATTTCACAGAAAAAGTGATAGAAGGTGTAATCACTGTTGTACATTGGATACGGTCATGTTTCAGACCAAAATGTTCCACAGAGCCTCACACAGTCACAGATGGGGAGTTTCAAAGGTGGCTGGATTAGTGTGTATGTCCTGGAATTAAAACTCATTAAAAATAAAATAAAAGTCTTCAAATAAAATGTCCACTTTATGCTAATAAAAAGATGTGATGCTGGGATAAAATGTAGGATGGTGGAATTAAGGGTGCCCTGCTCCGAGTGTGGGGGGCAACTGCTCAGAGGGTAGGTAGTTTGCATGTAATGTAAAGGGATAGAAAAAACAGTCTGCTACTGCTGCTATTGCTCTGTCTGCTGCTTCTCCTGCTTTCACTGCTTGCTGTCTTCTGCCTGCCCTGCCATGCCATAGAATATTTCTCTTCTGTGATGTCCACCCTACCTTGGAGCCAGCTCACTATAGACTGAAACTGTGAACTGAAATTAACCTTTCTTCCTTTGAATTTGGGTGTTGGATTTTTTTTTCAGCAACAAAGAAAGCAACTAAGATAGTTACTGAATACTTAACATATATACCAAACATTTTTGTATACATATTACATTTAACTTTTAAGAGAAGTTTGAGGTAAGATAAATAGTATTGCTATTTTGCAGATAAAATAGCTGAGTGCTTGGCAAGATAATTTAGTTCCCTCAAACCTAAACAAATAGGAAATTCTAAATTTAGAACTTGATCTCAATAGCTCTCTATGCAATTATCCTTTTAGTATGTAATGTTGATGCCAGCAAGTAAATGCATACATTCATATTTTTATATGCCAGTTATCTGTGAGAATAAATGAACACAGGAATTTATGAACTTATGAATCCACCATCAACAGGAGAGAAATTCAAAGATGAGGTTCGATTTATGGTGCTGCATGTACATATCCGTCAGCCACCAAAACTTCTCACAAGTCTTTCTTCTAATTCATGATACATGTCTTGGGACCAAGGGCTCTTTCTTCTTTCAGTTTTATGGTAAATACTTGTACTACTTTTCTAATGTGGGTATTTTGGGACAATTTTGTTGTTAACAATTACACTGTTAAACATTAATAAGCCTATCTAGAATTAAGTTAAAATCCATCTAAACACATATCACACATGAATGACAATAACAACAATGAGTCAAACTAGGTTCAGGTAAAGATGCTGAAGAAATGTTGAAAGTCCTCATCACTGGCGGGCTTTGGGTCCCAGGCAGTGACAGACCAGCAGGCAGCAAGAGCAGGAAGATTATGCCAGGTTCAGTGTCAACAGTTAAGATCATTGTCTACTGAGCTTCACAGTTACTGCATAATATAGGTACTAGAATGTTTTCTTCTTTGAAAATGTTGAATGTAGCAGAAAAGTCTAATTTAGGCACTGAAATGTAGGAATGCAATTGGACTGTCATTCAATTGGAATAAATTATATGAGCCCTAGATATGCAGCCATGAGAAGGGTTGTGTGCGTTTCTATTCTTTCACATCACAGAAGAAAGTAGTTGTACAGTTGTTTTCTCTGTTTCCTAGCTATATACTCAACGAGAGTATCTATCTAGTTATCTGGGCCCTCTTCATTTGGCATATTGAAAGATCTAACTTTAGAGAAGGCACCAGAAAGTTTCACTAGATTACTTAAACAATAAGGTCAGATATCTTCACCAACATTAGGCCTAGATACTTAGGCATAGAAATCTCATATGAATAAATAGGATAAGATATACACACATATGCATATATATATAATATGAAAAATGTGATATCTGGCATGCTCCAAATTCATAAACTGATTGAATGCCAACATAACATAATAAGTGAGGAATTCCACACCTGACTTCATGTAACAAGCTGAAGTTAAAAGGCAGACACACAAAAATATCATAGAAAATTATCTTCAGGTTATGAGTATAAAGTGCATATGAAAAAGGAATTTTGTGTTTAGGATTGGCTTCATTCTCAAATAATATCTAATTATGTATATATAACTATTCCAAAATCTGAAAAAGACTCTGAAATCCCAAACACTTTCATCTCAAAGCACCTCAGGTGAGAGATGTTTAATTCTCTCCCTCTGCCTCTCTCTCCCTCTTTCTCTCTTTTTTCTCACTCTCTCTCTTCTCTCTCTCTGAGTGTGCATGTAATTTTTAATGCAATTGCCAAGTAAAATTTGGTACCCTACACAAGTGAAATGAAGGTTTTGACTCAATATCCTTTGGAATTACACTGTTGAGATTTTTATCCCTCTCTGGCTGTCTGTTTAGGAGAGGTGTTCATTTGGAATTCAATATGCATGTTAATATGCATCAGATTCTATTGTCTCTAGTTTTATGAGGTAAAAGACACATGTTTAGAATCGGACAGTTGTGATATATCTCCCATTTACCAAAATAATTGAATCTTATATAAGGAAAAACTATATATAGTCGAAAGTTAAATTGGTTGACAAAATTGGATGTATTGTATTTTCTAACTAACGATTAAGCCCACTAAATGAGCCAACACAAAGATTTTAGGAAAATATTTCCAAACTCAGAGAAGAAAACTATCAATAAGTAGAGGACTGATAAAGTAATATCATTTATCTCCTAACATTCCTAGGGCAAAGACTTTAAGATAAATTATATTCTTGGATAACGTTCAAAATTCCAAAGTAGATGTTGGCATAGACTGCATAAAAATCCCAACCCATACTACTTTCATGTAAATTAGACTAAGAAAAATCTCACCAGACATTGGTAAAACCAACACTTTTTCTTACACCACAATAACAATTAATGCAAGCATAGACATATTTATTCTTTTGATACATGATGTGTTTTCTTGAACATATCATGTATGTTTCTTTGGTTTGATTTCCTTAACTTATTTAATTGTTTAAACTTACTAGATAATTAGTAGCACTGGACCATAATGAGAAGATGATTCATATAAGAGATGATATGGGTAGTACAGGATTCAGAAATTATGTAATATATTCAGAAATTACATCCCAATTGATATGGGTTTGTATGGCCCTTCAAAGCCATTTATGCTAGAAGAACATCTCTAATATTATAATGAGATGATGGGAACTGACCTTGCTGAAATATAAGAAAAAACACTTTTCTACAAAAACTTTGGGAGAATGACTTCACACATTCCTTTTAAAATTAAAGCTAATTTTAAAACAGGACACATCTATGTTTATAATTTTCTTCTGTAGATAGAGTCAATATTTACCTCTTGTTCTAATTTACATCTTTTTCTAAAGAGTATGAGTCTCGTGCATTTTAGCGTTGGAGAAAATGATATACTACCTGGACAGAGACACATTAGCATCAAACTGTGCACATTCAAAGTAACTGGAGAATTTCTTTCCCTTTATTATTTTCTTTGTTTTTAATTAAATGTTAAACTAAACATTAAGTCACGGGCAATACAAATGTTATAAAGACAGCTTCCTCTCTCTGTATTATTTAAACACTAAATGTAATATTTAAATATTAAAATAATATTTATGAGTGCCATGACTTACATAAAGCTCCTTATTTGTGCTGCTGTACTAAGGATGAGAATGTACAAAAGTGTGTTTCGGCAAAGTCTTACTACTGCCGGAGCCGTTGCCATGACGACTCAGAGTCTCCCGAACAGGTATGTGCACTGATTACGCTATAAATTTCACCCAAGCAAAACATCACATCTATTAAGCAGAAATGTTATGATATACAAACCAACTATGCTCCTTAAAAGTAAACCATAAAGTTACTCCAACTTTAAATGATCAGATAAGGGGCATTTTAAGAAACTTAAAAGACTACCTTTTAAGGCTGTCTTTTGTTTACACATGGGAAATCTAGTCTTTGAACAGTTCTGTCAAGAAATTCAAGTTTAGACGATAATTTTCCAATATCAATGGGTAATCTTATAGGTGGATGCATGTTAAATAAAACTTTGCTCTGGGCCCTATCATCTTTATATTTACACATGAGAACACGGAGCAATGGAGTGAAATTCTGAGGGATTCACAGATCTGAGCACTACCAAATCCAGCCCATTCACATGGTGGATGATACTCTCTCTGGATCGGAGAAAAATGACTTCCACATGGTAACTTGGAAACAAATTCTATTTTGCTCTACATAAATCTTACACATTAATTATATTTCACATAAGTGTGTTTTCCAAAGATTCAGTGATTCCTATATCTTCGTGTACCAATTATGCTTTCTGATTTTGTTGTGACTGAATCACCTATCACAAAGAATCAAGAAAAACAATGCTATAGAGCAATATATGTCTTTTTTCTCCATCTATAAAATGATAGATAAATGCTTTTTTAACCACCCAGTTTTTTAGACTAATCACTAGAAGCACCTTGACTGATTATGAAATAGTGACTTGAAATAATCATGTAAGTATCAATCACATGCACTTCAAATCCTTTACATCAATCCTACTTCATTTAAAAGGCAGATTAAAAAAAACATTCACATTAGGTCAAATAATCAAACTAACTGCTCAAAACCTTAATGCATTTTCCACAGATAACAGCTTTTATTATCATTGACTTTTTGAGACAGGGTCTCGCTTTGTAGTTTAGGCTGGCCCTGAGCTCACTATGGTGCCCAGGCAAGCCGCCGTGAACTCAGCAATCCTCCTGTCTCTGCCTCCCGAGTGCTGGGATCACAGGTGTGAGCCACCACATCCAGCATTGTGGTATGCGGTGTTGATTGTTGGTGGGCATGTCTCCACGCCCAGCATTGTATGTGGTGACTGGGGATTGAACTCAGGACCTTGCGCTTGCGAGGCAGGCACCGGAACCACTGAGCTAACCCTCCGGCTCCCATATTATCATTGACTTTTAAACTTGACCCAGAAGTCTTGTAATGATTATATTCATGTTTTGAAAAACTTCATAGCATTAATCAAAATGCAGTCTGATTACAGACTGTGTTGTGACAGATCAATTATTGTAAAGTTTCATTTGATACATGTTAAATTTTACATTCATAACTTACTAAAAAGAATAGTAAGCTTCTGGAGTATACCTTCAGATACACCTTCCTGGTGTATCTTTGAGAAGCAGAAATTTATGTTATTGTTATTATTCATATTTTTATTGTCTCCCTAGACTGATAGGTAGCTTCCTTGGGTCTAGGTTCAATCTCTCTGTCTCTCCTTATTCTCCTTTTACAACAAAACCCCAGAAAACCCCAGTAACCCTCTTTTCTTGGAACACAACTCATGTCATCTCCCTCACTTCAAATATGCTGCCCTAAAGGCTCTCTCTTCCCACCCTGTCCTCCACAAGTTTGTAAGCCAAGTACTAGATGGTCATAGTTTTTCTTGGTGTTTACTTCATGCCACAAAGTTTACTGAGAGCATTATTTAATCAATGCCTGGCAACAAACCCATTTTAAAGATGAAGACTCTTTGGTTAGTCATTCAATTAGGAAGTGGCCAGGTCTTGGATTTAACCAGGTGGTCTGACTTCAGATTTTACTCTAAACTGTACCCTCGATATTATTTAAGTGCATTAACACTGCAACATATTGTCATTGCATCTTGATACACTTTCAAGATCATGAGTAAAATAGTACTTCTTCCAGGGACATTTCATTGGCCATGCCAAGTCTCTTTCTTGATTTGGCCTTGTATCTCTCTGAGATCACACTCTAACTTCTTACCCCTGACAGGATTAGTGATATGCCCATTTAATTTTTTTTAAACTAATCAATGACCCTTTGAAAGCAATGTCCAGGGCTGGGGATGTAGCTGAGGAGCGTAGTCCTTGCCTGACGACCTCAGGGCTCTGAGTTCAATCCCTTCCTCTTCCCTCAAAGGATCTTTGAAAGTAACACTCTGGTTCATCTTCATAGCCTCTGCGATAAGCAGTAAAATTACTTTTATATGCAAAGTTCTCTGTAAATATCAGTTATATGAATGTGTCAGTGAAGAAATTAAGAGATAGTTCAGATTGAATCACGAAAGAATTATCAAAAATAGGTTAAAGATTAGACATAGCCAGCCTGTTATTTGACAAACACATGATATGTGTGTTTGTTTCTTCACAAATTTCATCTTTCATGTTGATCTTACAAAAATTTCTGGCTCATTCATTCATGTAAATGCATTGTTTGACTTCACTGAATCTAGACAATAGAATTCAATGTAGGAACCCAGGTGAATTCCGCTTACTCTGACAAGCCAGTTAAAAATAGAAACAATTCTTTACAACAATGACTGTATAGATATGTCTCACTTATTTGATTTTTCCTGAGTGGAATCAAATTTTTCATTTTGGTATGTACACATACACTGACTCATCTAGATAATACTAACCAGCCTAGGGAGAGAGTGAAAAATTAATTTTCATTTTATACAATACTGTGACAATGTAGTCATCTTTTACTATGTTTGAATGTGAACTGGAAATTTTGATATTACTTGGAGACAGTTTATATTTAATCACTATCTTTTTTGCATGTTCGGTTGGAGAGTGACTTAAAGAATATTTGAGGCTTCTTAAGACAAGTGGATCACATTTATTCATTCTTTCTCTATGTGTTGCCATTGTACATTATTTTGACAGTTCTCCAATAAAAAATTTAAAAATCTTATCTATTGACATAGTGATAATAATTATATAGTAATATGAGTAATAATTAGTAATAATATAACCAGAACTTTCAAGATATTTATAGCCACGTGAAAAATGTAGGATTATTAGATATGACAAGTGCCTTTTACACTTTCAAACTCTAATTTAATATATATGGTGGCAAAACTTACATAATTAAAAGATAGTTATTAAGAGGTTGATAGTAGCTGGCTGAATTTAGAGCACGGATTCTTGGAGGAATTCAATGCCAGAATTAAACATGAGTTTTAAAACTTTCAAGTTCTGCAATTAGAAGCATCTATCTAACCTGAAAAACTAAAGCATAAAGGTCAGTCATACGGAGCATAATTTTGTCATGCTTTAAGCATGGCAGAAGATCTCTGAGGAGAAGTGAATTACTTTGCAGTGATTTTTTTTATGTACTTCTAAAGGGTCATTTTTTTGCAATATGACTTAAGCCACGATGATAATGAAGCCACGTCTACTAAAAGCACTGTGGGTTATCAGGAATAGAATGTCCTAACAAACTATCTAAGTAGAATAAAATTAAAAACCCCAAAGTACATGGCAGCTCTGTCAGGTGAGAAGCGTAAAGAGCTGTTTTCCACTATTATTATTATTATTATTATTATTCCACTGTTTTCCACACTAGGAGGAGTGCTGAGCTATTTTATTTATCTTTGGTGGAAGCATTGTGTCTTCAAGGCTTTCCTTGAGATTCACCCTAAGGAGCCACACAGGAAGTTTGTTGAGTCTGCCGCATGGTGTAGAGGAAATTACCACATTTTCCTCTGAGCAGTCAGATGCTCTTTAAAGTGAACCACTCACCAATTCCAACGTTTCCTTTCTTGCCACTGTTGCTTCCTTAACTTGTGGCCTACAACTTACAGAAGAGTTTGCAGAGAAATAATGCCAGAAAGCTAAGCAAAGGAAAATCAGCCACCGTGTCGGCTGAGATACTATGCAGCCAGCCTCCTTTCACAGACACACACCATCTCCCTTTGTGTCACAGCTGTGTTGCCTCTGGGGGACCTTGGGCATTGTTGCCCAGAAACAGATGCGGAACTGACAGTCCCTGCTCGTTCCCGATGCTCTAAGAGATTGTAACACTCCCCATTCTGACTTTCTTCCCAAAAAGAACCAAAAATTAAGTGAAGCTGCTCTTGACAGGTGCCTCCCCAAGTCACGAACCCTGGGCACCCCTTTGCAGAATGTGCCAGTGGAAATCGAACCCCTCACCACAAGTTTAAACCAAGCCAGGTAATTTGGTCATAACCCCAGATAAGGGAGGAAGGCAACTAATAAAAAGAACATTAAAAAAAAGAAGAAACAAAACCAGAGCTGGTCAATACGAGTCGACATGCCAGCCAGAGGAGATGCATGATTTTCTCTCCGGGGAGCGAGCGGCTAACACACGCACACCGACCATCATCACAAAGAGGTAAAGAGAGTGAAATGGGTCAACGTACACACACCCCGCTCCATACCGGGGACGAGTCTCCGAGCTGAGGCGGGCGCTCTCGGAGGGCCAGGCTGAAGCTGACCGCCCCCACGGCCACGCTGGACGCTCCCAGCCCTATCTCCAGCACGGAGAGCACCAGGAGGCTCCCGATGATCTGGCCGCTGGTGCACATCCTTCCTGGGGCACCATTCCTCCCGGATCAGAGAGGGGGACGACCAGCCGCGGTCTTGCTTCCACAGTCCTCCTTCCACCTTCCACCTTCCACCCCCCACCAGCTCCCCAAACTTTTCTTTCTTCACCAGCAAAACATTTCATCCGCCGCGAGCGGATTTCCAGGGCCGGGCGAGCTGCCCCACCCCCCGGCACGCTCGGGGCTGGAGCGGAGTCGTGCGGGGCTGGGCGGTGGGAGTCCGCGGGACGGCAGGTCGGGCCGGCGGGCGGCGGCCGCGCTCGCGAGGCGCTGTCCAGAGTCCTGCCGCGTCCCCGGCTCCGCGGGGAAGCCGGCTCCCTTCGCGGCTCGCAGACCTGTCGGACGCGCTCCTCGGCAGGGACGCGCCGGGCTTCCCAGGGTGCGAGAGCGCGGAGCCTCCCTCCGCCGCCTCCTCTCCTTTGTTTTCGTGGGAACGCGAAGTGCCCGTGCGGGTCCGGCCCCCGGCGGAGCGGCGGATGGTATTCAGCACCACGCTCCTCTCGGCTGCTGTGTCGCCAGGAGAAGTGACCTTGTCTGACGGCCTCTTTCCGTCCGGATTCCCTCCCTCGCCGTCCCGGTCCTCCCCCTCTCTCCGGCTCTGCTTCTCTCTCACTGCTGTGACCTCACTGGGATTTAGAAGGTTGACGGAGGAGGGCGAAGCCCGCGCCTCTGTGGGTCCGGGACCAGCTCTCTCGGCTGGCCCCGGATCCGGCCCTCCCGGGACCCCGGCCGACCGCAGGATCTGGGCGCTCCCTCCCTGCGCCTCCCCCCCCACTCGCTCCTCTCCGGGCTCCTCTCCAGCAGCGCGGGGAGGCGATGTCTACGTCAACGCGGGGCTCGTTGGGTGTAAAACTTTCTCCCGTACGTCTGCGGGGTGGGGAGTAGCGGCCCAAGACAGAGGGAGGAGCAGAGGCCCGGAGAGCCCAGAAGGCCGACTTTGCTAGGGCTCCGCAGGGCCTCACCGGGACGCTCCTGTGCCCAGGTACGTCCCTCGAGAGCCCAAGACCTGTCGCCTTCAGGTCTGAGGGGAACTGACTGGCGCCGCCACACTGCCCCGGGATGTGACCGCCCTGCTTTCCAGCCTGCGGACCCTCGTCCCCCTTAGGTGCGTGTGCTGCCCCTTGTCCGGGGATAAGCCTCAGACTCTGGCCACTGGGGACCCCCATTCCACTCAAATCCCTGTGTTACAACAGGATTTTTTTTCCCCCATAACATCTGGCTTAGTGCGCAACTCTTTTGACAATGTGCCATGACCAGAATGATTGTGGCCCGGGACTAGTGGGCTTGGGTATCTTCGTGTTGTCATCTTTGATGCATATGGGACTCGAGATGTCTGGGAATCATTGTTCAAATCGCATGTTTGTTTGCTTGATTTACCTCAAGAAATCAATCTCAAGGTATTCCATCAAGGGTATCGGAAAGTGAGGGGGCGAGAGGCGAAGGGTGAGCCATCGTTCTCCGTATCTGAATTCACAGTCACAGACAGACTGAAGGGAAAAGTGAAGGAAGATGGACTGAGAGGACGGCAGAGCACATTGATCTCCAAATTAATGGTCTAAGGCGCAGGCACCTCTGCATTTTGAAGTGTCTTCTTAAAAGCCCAAATACTGAGGACACAAACCCAGAATGATGTATGGCCCTAGTTTTGCAGCTTAAGTACCAATTTCAGTTTTCTTAAACTTTATTCAGGGCTCATATCACAGTTTAGCTTTAGATGGACATTGTGATTTCTTTCCTCTATGATATATTTATTTGATATATTTAATTTTTGTCTTGTAGCAATTACCAATTATTAAGTCTTAATCTTCAATTACTGTAATATTTGGAGGAAGAACTTAAACCTATATTGAATGATAATTAGTGGATTTGCTTTCTACTTAAAACCTGACTCATTGAATATCCATTTGTTAGCCTGAAAAGCCCCCTAAGGCTTCAATGATGCATAGTTTATACAAATATTATAGATGCCATCTAAGTTATCCAAATTTTGGTACAGAAATAATGAATATTCTTGTTGCCTCACTTTTGATTTGCACTTGTTCTCCACTCCTTTAAAATTAAATTTTTTCACCCTCTTTTGGAAATTAACAACACATTGCAGTAACTAGTAAAATAAATGATTAATACAGTCCTGTAGGTAAGAGAATGATTTATTGGAAGAGACCCTATTTTTGTAGAGAATGTACAGTGGATGCTAACAACATAGGAATATTAAGGAATTGAAGAAATGATCAAGTATTGTATTGTCTGAAGTTTCATCTCTGACAAATATGATGGCTACAAATGAAACTAAATACCTCAAGTCCAGCCATATACTCAAATATAACCACTGTTGATTCATCCAAGGTCATTGCTACACAATTTAAAGTTTTGAAAATTAAATTTTAACACAGAGCAAATTAAAACTCTTTACTTTTTAGAAATTACCAATGAATCATAATAGTCAGAAATTGTTTTAGAAATAAAATAAAAGCAATCATTATCCACAGAAGGTATCATGTTCTGTGTTTGCAAACATGACTAGCAATGTCAGAATTTTCAAAAAATCTTTAGATTTCATTTTTGAGGAGATAAAGTATAGTTCATGTTTTTTTAATTGATGTACAATCTCCCAAAATAAGCCCCATGCATCTTAAATTTTCCTCATAATAATGGCAGTAAAAAAAACCACAAACTGCCAGAATTATTATTGTTTTTTATTGTAATGATCCCTCTAAAATATTTGCTAAAGAAATAATTATAAACTTAAACCATATGTGAAGCACATTGCTGCCCAAAACCCCAAGCACCCACGGCTCAAGGGTGTTTTTCCTCATGTTATGATACATCACCAGTGTTACTCATAAAGATCCTTGGAGACATAGTGCAATCTTCTGTATCTCCAGTAAGAGCAACCACACAAAAAAATTGTAAGCTTGCCACCTGCTGGCTTGTACATGATACAAATGAATGTGTGCATAATGTCAAAATAATCCTTACAAAATTTTTCAACTAATAAAAATTTTTTTATAATTCTTCTTGTTAAAGACCTAGTATCGCAGTATAATATTATAAATATCAGAGAGTTATGAGGTCTCTGTGCATGCATTTACAGAAGGATATTTACAAAAATTTTAATATTTAGACAAAGAGGCATGCATGGACTGATAGATCAGTACTCCCCGCTATGGTTTGGATGGACGTCCCCCAGAAGCCCATGTGCTGATGGCTTGATCTCTATCCCGTAGGCTATTGGGAGGTGGATAGTACTTAAATAAAGTGAACTAATGGAAAGAAGATAGGTTACTAGGAAAGGAGGATAAACCTGCAAGAGGACAGTGGAAACTTACCCAATTATTTCTTTCACGTAGTTTTTTAGCTGGCACAAAATTAACACATTTCCATACCATATGATCCCTGACATAATGTTGCCTCTCCATAGAGTAGAAACCAATGGGGTCAGCTAATAGTGGATTAAGACCACAAAACATTATAAAAGTAATGAACCCTTCAATTGTTTAACTTAATTGTTTCTTAATATTTGTTACAGCAACAGAAAGCTATTACATTGACACAATGAAATGAAGCAATGACAAAATGATAATTTCAGTCAGTAATGTAGAGTTATTGAAAGGCCTCCAAATTTTAACTGATTAATTTTAAACATTAATCACAATCTTATGTATAGTGCATGATATAAACTAAATTTATATGGTAACCATAGACATGAACTGAATGGCTATTAAAGAAAGATAATTAGGCAAAAGAATCACAGAAAGATTTAAAACAATTGAGGAGGTTTGAAGTTCTAGAAGACCACTCATTATTTTAATACTCTTGTCTGTGTAATTAGAAAAGATGGCACCTAAATATTTACCTTAGATTCTGGTAAAAAAAGATTTGAAGATTTTTCTTTCTTACCTGAAAAACAGAGATAATAAAACCAGTGTATTTTGTATTTTTTCTTAGCTTTTAGTAACAGCTTAATGCATTAGAAATCATTATCCAAAAGTA
>PVIC010004570.1:0-61930 GCA_004025085.1 Thryonomys swinderianus
AGAAAGAAAGAAAGAAAATGTCAAATGCTCAGTTTGATCAGTTCTTTTGCTTTTCATCTAATTGCTTCAATTTCATGTGGATACAGTCTATACTCTATCTAGATGTCCCCCTTATACTCCCAGGTCCATATTAAAATGTAAGAAAGTATGAGAAACAGGTGGTTGAAAAGGAAGTTAGATCATAAGGCATACTTCTGGGCTGGAGTTTAGAGAACAATGATTTGGAATCCTGGGCTATAATTCACCAATCAGGCTACACATGCAAATGAGAACATCCTGACTTGTTCATAATAGTTCCGTAAATAATATTATTCATCTCCTAGAAGCAAGCCATATTTTTACTGGACCTTTTTACTTCAGCCTTGCATTACTAATGAGAATATATATTTTTAAATCTTAGTTATTTATTTCCCTTCTGCTTAATATTTCAATCAAACATACATTTACTATATTAATCACAGAACATGATAGTTTTAGAACCTCAGAAATCATTTTAATTGAATATCTCATGTCTGTTTAATCTAAAGTTAATAAAACTTTTTTTTAACATCATTGTATCCAATTTTAATATCTTGCTGTAGGAATTCACCCCTCCCCTCTCTGAATTTTTTGAGAATCAAGCTACAAAATATCATATTTTATTTTGAAATAAGAATTAGTCATTTTACATTAATAATGCTAACCTATTATTTACTAAAATCAGATCAATAAATAATAAAATGGAAAATATATCTCAATGATAAAATTTATAATGTGCTAACTTAAAGTGCATTTTGAAATAAGTAAATCTCAGCTTCAGGAATAAACACAATTGGATGAAGAAACTATTCTAAGACTCTTGTGTACCTGTCTGTTAGTGGGTGTTCTGAAGGAATAGGTGGGGGTATGGAGTTGTATATGTCACCAAGTGGCATTTCTTTCATTAGTTTGGCTAGAAATAGCATGGGAATCACTGCCATTGTTTTGTGTATTCAAGCAGTGGAATTCATTGCTCCACATACCTCCAACATTCCCAATGTACTTTTAGAGTAACATGTTATTCTTTATCTATAAACAAGAGAGACACTGACAAATTATTCTTCTTTTACTGCCTTGATCAGAATTCTCTGGTCCCTTTATGTTAGGAAGTATGAATTAAGAAAATTCTGCCTCAGAAACATTTGACACATCCTCCCTTAGGGCTTGATGTGATGAGGTCTAAAAAACTAGATAAGAATTTTCTATCTCTTCTATATTGAATTCCAGAGGTGTCTAGTAGAGAGCTTTACTTATGGCTCTCTTTGTATGCACACCTACTTTCCTTGGCCAACCCTATGCAAGGTTAGAGAACCCATTCCTTTTGTAGAATATTATTAGTAACTAGGGTGATCACACTGCTTCTCTACAAAACTGGGACAATTTTTAGCATGAAAGGAGAAGCACTACTGAGTCAGGCCAGCAAGTACAAACCTCAAGCAGCCATGGTAAAGTAACACATGTATTCACTCTATCTGTGTCATAGCTGAAGCATCAAAATAACGCACTTTCCTCAAAACTTCTTTGAAAAAATCGTTAATGCATGCTTTTTGTCTCAGAAATACATCCTGACCCAAGGTTATCAAAAATTACTAGGCTATCAGATCGTGAATATGATGTGGCGTGAAGTCCTGAAGTTCTAAGAAGTGACCTGATCTACATAGTGAATCTATTTTTCAGTTCTGCCATAGTCCTACTCATGATCTCAGTCTCTGAGACGCACAGCTCCAGAACACTGATCAACTTTCCAAATGGAATAACATAACAGCTAAACTCATCATCTACCTACTTATAGTCATCATTGCCCATTTGAAATTGTTTTCAGTTTTCCCAAGCTTGAAACAGCCGCCTCCAAGGATCTCAAAGAAGGGCATTGTAGAAAATCATCAGACTCTTAATATTCTCATTCTCTAGTTTTAAAAAAGTGAGCCATCTGAAAGAAAGAAATATCCAATGGAGCATGAATCTTGCACATTATGTTAGCCTACTTTGTTCTTTAGGAGATGAATTGGAGGCAAACTGGGCTTCTTATAACCACTTTTTCTAGAGTTGCACAGTCTGGAATATTTGACTCAGAGTTCAAATAATAAAATCTTGATATTTTTTCTGAAGATATTGTTGGGGATTTTTCTTCTTGAGAGAATCCTTTGCGTGGAAGTCATCAGAAAGGATGAGTTATTGAATGACTCTGATGCCATGGTTCGGTGAGCAAAGAGAATGTGGCGTTTCTATTACCCGTGGACATTCACAAAGACAAATGCAGTAAGGTTGCAGATAAAATACCTGCTCTTAATCCAAACATTACAAACAAATCTCATCTGTTTGGAGCCTGGGACAAAAGAAATACATTTATCCTTTCTTTCTTAAAAATTTTATTTTGTTTGTACATTTTATATATATGTTATGATCACAATTGATGTTGAGAATTTGTACCAGTACATGACACTACTTAATTCTATGCCATCCCCCTGCCACATTTTATGCCATTTTATGTCATTTCTCTGCCCTCCCAACCATCACCACTATATACATAAGCTTTTTCCTTTTTTGCCATCAATTATTTTTCTTTCCCTTCTTTATTTACCCCTACCTTCCCTTTTTCCTTTGAATATTTTCTTACTATTTCACAATACCTATCATACATTTTAGAACTCATTTACAACTTCAGTTCCTCATAACAGAGGAAAAAATATGGTATTTACAAACTAAGCTGTGAAGAGAAAGGAAAAAAATTTGACAGGAATTATTTGGTCAGTATTTTATGTGATTTTTCACCCATCACAACTCTGTCCCTTGAAGAATTTTCTCCTCAGGATGCAGATCTCTTCTGAGATGAAGTGCCAAAACTTCACAATATTGAACATGAGATAATTCAAGTTATATCCCCATATCACTTCTGAACAATAGGTGCTGGAGTGAGTCCTATAGCATTACAGAAGAGAAAGTGTTTTGCATTGCAACGAGTGCTTTACCGTTTCAAACAACAAAAACTTCTTTCCACAAGAGACTTGGAATGCTTTTCCCAGTATTACATAGCAGAGAGGACATTGAGTAAGAGAGCAAGATGTTAGAGGTAAAATTTGGGGTTTGAGAGCTACTGAGCTATGGTATCATGGTGCCACTTGTAAACAGTTACCCTGTCCCTAATTGTTGCAGAGTAGGTTGGAGGGAGGTAGAACTTTTCATAGTTATAAATTGGTTATGTTTTTGTTCGTGAAATACGGCAAGTACAGCAGACCATTTCCACCCTTGTGATTAGTAAAGACTTGTAGTAATATAAAACATTAGTCATTTTAATGCAGAAAGCGTGAAATAATATCTGGAGTATGGAGAAAAGGCTAACAGATGGTCCTTCTAATCACAATAATTAAAACTACACTAGTTTCTTAGCAAGTAGGAAGTTGAGTTTGGATTTTGAACATTTTTAGTAATTTTCTTATTACAATATTATTTAATTATCCTCACATGACTTTATTTTATATTTTAAGATTTTATTTTTTTAAAGCAGTTTCTGGTTCACAGGGAAATGGGGAGTCAGTGCAGAGATTTGCCATGTACCCCTCCCATCACATATGCATAGCTGTTCTTCCAGTTCATCAGTCATACATTTGTTACAGTTGATCAGTCTACATTGACACTAAATACTCACACAAAGTTAAAAATTTAGGGTTCATTCTTGGTGTCATGTATTCTGTGTGTTAATGCAAGGTACTATGAAATGTACCCATCCTTATCATGTTATACCACTTATTTTATTTTATGCCAATAATCTGAGTTCTACTTAGTCCTTCCTTCCACCACACAACTCATGGCAACCATGATCTTTCTGATGTCACCATGGTTTGGGCCCCATACATGTACATGCAGTGTTAGCAGGGACTCTAAGGGGATGTGTCAGTATTTATATTCATCTAGAGTTTAATTAATTTCAAAATTTTCACATATTTGTTGCTAACATTATCCTCTTGAGGAAGTCTGAAAAGCCTCCACAGTTCCGGTATAAGGGAAATAAGGCCTCTGACAGCAAAACACCCTATTCATCATTGTGTGTCTTCTCTTGGCTGCTGGATTTCTTTCTGCTATAGTACCCACACTGGAGGAAAGAGGCATGCACAGCTAACACTGGCGATGCAGAGAGCAAGAGGATAGCCAATGTTAGAAGCCATGTTAGCTGAGCTCATGGATACCATGGAGTCACACGGCATATGGCCTAAAGAGACTATAAAACTTTCCAAGATTAAAAAATAAAAAAGGAAAAACATACTGGCATAGAAAACTATTCAGAAAACTTATACAGGGTAATTTAATGTAGTCACCACCAATGAGTGGTGACAAAGAGGAAAGACAGAACAGGGTCTCATATAGAATAGAATAGGCTTGAGAAAACCTGGGTTTTATTTGTGACTATATCACATATTATCTTGGAGATTTGGGGCAAGGCATTTAATCTCCCCATGTGTCTATTTGCTTGTATATTAATCTGTGTTTCTTACTTTCCAGGTTTTGCCATAATCAAATGGGATAAGGAATGTGATTTTTACAGTTCTAAAGTAATGGACAAAAGTAAGAAATTATACACCATTGCATGTAGTGGTACTTAACAAATATTTATTGAACTAAAATGGCCAACTCAACTGGAATTGATTACCACTGTTTGTGATGATTCCTAAAATTTTATGCCAATAATTATTGCTTTAATGGAAGTGGCTAAGTGAACGGACTTGCTGCCAGAGTTATAGATCCAATAACATTTTGTAAAATTGTTATTAGTCTCCAGCCCTGCGATATCTGAGAAAGGAATGCAGTTCACAAACATGCAAATTCTGGCCAGCAGCCTGGGTGTTTTTGCTACTTGATAAAACTGGAATGCTTGAATAGAGTTTTTCCATTTGAAAGACACGGCACAAAAATCTAAGACCAGTTAAGTATGTGTTTCTGGCAAAGGAATTAAACAAATGCACAGAGTGAGAAACATCAATGCAATGTTAGCTATTTTAGTGCTCTATTATCATACACAGATTCTTAATGTAGTACAAAAATTCCATGACTATAAATTCCACATATATAGCCTATCTAGAAGGCTATCAGTCTCTGTCTTGCTAAGAACACCTTAATATGGATCTTTAAAGCTTACTAAATAATCATCATAAATCTCCATCTAGTTTTGTATATAGGCATGCGCGCACCCACACACACACAACATACATGTCTTTTTGTAAGAAGTAACTACTGCAGTAAGGAATACTGTTGTTTTCATGCATTCTGCGACTATTTCCCAAGTAACTCTCTGCAGAGGACCTCTTGATTGAAAGTGGTTTCCTGTGGGTACTGAATTGCTTTGCTTTTAACCTGTGTGCAGGTCTTTTTTTTTTTTTTTTTTTTTTTTTTTTTTTTTTTTTTTTTTTTGCTGTTTTGCTTTGTGAAGTAAAGATCAGGTGCCACTCTCTGCTATTGTCCACTCAGATTAATCTGAGAGTGATCCATGGCTCTTTTCAAAAATTTGCATGGGTGCATGTGTTCTAGATGTCTCTGTTCAAAAACTACCACACACTGAAGTTCGAAGTAACCCCTTGACCTGGGACCCTAAGTTTAAGGGAGTTGTTTAGCTTCTCCAAAGGCATAGCTAATAGTTTTTGTTAGAAGGTAGAAATGCAGCTCTATTACAAAGACTGGCCAGAGTCGTTGCAGCCTCTCTGGATGCAACTTAGAGTTCTTCTTGTTGTGAGCTGCTCCTGGAGAACTGGATTGGGCCCCTGAGGCTGTAGTCACAGACTTTGCTCCCTGTAAGCCACAGCAGATGACTTTGTCCTAGGTAGTCACTTTCAAATACCAGATGACACAACACAATGAGGAAAATAAAGACAATGTCATATTTTTAAAAGTGATGTTAAATATATAACACCTATGTCAATTTTAGTGGTATTATTTATATTTGTATCATTGTATGACCATTACTGTTAACCATCTTCAGAACTGTTTTATCATTCCAAACAAAAGCTCTGCACCAGTTAGACACAAAAGCTTTACTGTCCTCTTGTATCAGCCCCTAACAACCTCCATTCTTTCCAATTCTATGAATTTGACTACTTTAGAAATCACTAATAAGTGGACTTTTGTCGCTGATGTATTTACTTAGCTTCATTGGTGCTCTACAATACTAGGTTGAATAATATTGTATTTTGTGTGTATGTCCCATTTTATTTGCCTACTCAGCTATCAGTGGGCTGATTCCACATTTGTGTGCTGGGAATAATATGAATCTGACTATGGCAGTTTGGTGAATTTTTACAAAGCTGAGTAATATATTCTTTCAGTTTTTTCCTGTAGGAAATAATGTTGTCAACCCATTCCTTTAGGTAATAATGTTGATAGTATAGGCTGTAGTCTGAATTCATATACTGAAACCAAATCCTCAAGGGGACAAGATTAAGAAGTGGTGCCTTTAGGAAATAATTAAATTATGGTTTGTGTCCTTACAAATGAGGGTCAGAGGGCTTTTTTGCTTCTCCATCATATAAGGACAAGGAGAAGACACCATCTCTGAGGACAAGGCCTTCTTGAGATTATGTGGCCAGACAGAAGGCCGTAGGGAGGAGTGCCAGGCTCACTCTTTCTGTAATAACCTCTTATGAGAACTAATTCGGAGGTCCCTAGTTCTTCTGAGCTACACCTCAATAATCTAAATACCTCATTTTAGGGCACCTCCCAACACTGCCACACTAAGGGCTTAGTGCATAACATTGGAACCCCCGGCAGACACACAGCACATTAAATCCATCGCACTGGTTCATGGGGTTTTAGTCATGGCAGCTTCAGAGGATAATGACACCAGGAGATAGTTCCTTCTCATTTGGTGAAGTAAAAGGTAAAGAGCAATTTTTTGTTTTTTAAAAAATTATTAGCTCCTATCTAGAATCACTTGGAAAGCTTTGAAAAAGGCAGTTCTTGGGAATTTTTTAGACCATAGTTTTTAATGTATAGTAAACCAAATGAAACAGAATCTGCAAAAATAAAACTGAAGGCATCATATTATTTTAAAGCTTCCACAGTTATTCTGATTATGGACAAAGTGAAGAAAGACTTGGATTTCCAGAAGTGTTCTCTTGTCCAGCAAGATCATTTTGGCCAGTGGCCAATGGTTTTTGTCACCAGCATGCCCATCAGGTGAATCTCCCAAATTTTAAGCATGTCCAGGACAACTAACAAGGAAGTCCTAGGTAGGGCAAAGGTTGCACAAAGATTTAATCAATCATCTACAGTGCAATTTTAAAAGTATTTTTTATCTTTATTGGTACATTGTATATACACATCCTATCATGATCACACTTGATATTGGAAATTTGTACCAGTATATGACACAGTTTAATTCTCATTTTTTCCCATACCCACCCCACAGCCCTCCACCCCCTAAATACATCAGTTTTGTTTCCCTTTTTTATTAACATCACATTTTTTCTTTACCCCTCATTACTCACACCTCCACACTTTTGTTTACAATGCAATTTTTATTTCTAAATTAAACCTGGAGTTTGTGTAGTTTGTACACAGCTGCCCGTACCTGTGTGGTGGGACAGGGGGAATCACACACTATGATTTCTTTCTTCTTTCTCTTCAGACTTACTGATCTTGGTCACACCCTGCTTCCAAACTACACTTGGCCCAAATTATTTAATATCTGTACTCCTTGCTTTTGATCTTTTCTGAAACTATAGCCCAGATTGAGGTGGGTTTGCTTTCACTCAACATTTATTGATTTTCTTTTCACAGCTAAATAGCAATTAAAGTCTTCCACCTGTCCAAAAGGTCAATAAATCACATGGAGAAGTATGTCAAAAATGATAGCCGGGCATGGTAATTACAGCTCACGCCTGTCATCCCAGCACTCGGGAGGCAGAGACAGGGAGATTGCTGAGTTTGAGGCTTGCCTGGGCTACTTAGTGAGCTCAGGGCCAGCCTGAACTACAAAGCGAGACCCTGTCTCAAAAAAAAAAAAAAAAAAAAGGGCTGGAGGTTTAGCTCAGTGGTTCCGGCGCCTGCCTCACAAGCGCAAGGTCCTGAGTTTGATCCCGGTAACCACATACAATGCTGGGCGTGGAGGCTCACGCCCACCGGCAATCAATACCACATACCACAGCACCGGGCGTGGTGGCTCACACCTGTAATCCCAGCACTTGGGTGGCAGAGACAAGAGGATTGCTGAGTTCGAGGGTTGCCTGGGCTACATAGTTAACTCAGAGCCAGCCTGAACTACAAAGCGAGACCCTGTCTCAAAAAAAAAAATGACGAAAGTCAAATCTGCCAAGAATCTTTCCAGTGCTATCCGAGGAGCAAACTCATCCACATTTACTTTTCACTTCCACAGCATTCCAGATACCAAACATCAGTTGATGGCATGCGATTAGTGCAGGAGCTCTGAGTTGATTCAGTGTGGTGACATTTTGAGAAAAGCAGGACATTCCTCATTATCCGCAAATCCGTGGGTATGAGATAGACAGCACAAGCTTGCATATTAGCATTTCCACATACAACTCCCCTTCCTCTCTGCACCCTCTAGTGAGGCAGCTTGCCTTATTAGTAACATGTTTGGGATTAACAGCTTTGCTATTGTGTTAGCATCTCTGTCATTACCCAGGGAAGGGAGATGGCAAGTGCTAAGCCCGTTACTAACAGACCTAAACAGTGCCCGGGATGGAACTGTCAAGTAGCAACCAACTTCAGAGCCAAAACTTCTCCAGCTACGAGGGAGGTGTGTGTGCCTTTAATAAAAATGAGCCTTATAATTAGGATAGGGAAATTTTTAAACATGCTAAAATCCTCATGTCGCATTAAAAAGAAATGCCATTCGGGCACTTACAAAGTAATGGAATCCCTTCCCATCTGCTCTGGCTTCCTTTCAACACTTCTCCCCTTAGCAGTGCCAAAAGGAGGAAATTTTAGGGCAACAGCGCGAACTGGAGAAAAGCCAGCCTGCAGCTTTGCTTGAGAGGGGCTAGACCCTGAAGCCCATTGGGTGTACTCACAGTGTCTGCTGGGTATAGGGTCCAGGGTACATCCTAGGCTCGATGAATTGTGAGCTGGTTTTCTGCAGTCACTGAACACTTACGTGCCAGAGTCTTTGGTCAGCACAGGGGAAAATGGAGAAAGTCCACGCACGGAAGCTGGTTCATCTGTGTTTGCACTGCAAGTCACATCTGAAGTTCTCACCCTGTGGATAGTGCCATCCCTCTATGGCTTTCCCTTAAGCCATGTGAAGTTGTCAGTAAAAAGAGAAGAGGAGGAGGAAGAAGATGAAGGAGAAGAAGAAAAAGATGAAGAAGGAGGAGGAGAAGAAGCAGAAGAACAGGAAGAAGAAGAGAAAAACTCCGTGGACATTAAACTTAGAATCAAGAAGGAATTTGCCCTCCATTTTTCCCTGAAAGCTGCAGCCTCACGTTAGCCTCCTTCAGTCTGGGTTCTCAGGAACTTCCCAGCCATCCGCGGAATGAATGTGAAGTTTTCATGGAGACGTGGACTTCCTTGCTTCCAGTTTCTCTTACTGCTTTCTTTACAGAGAGAAAAATACTTTCATTGTTAGAAATAAGGCTTACATTCAACACTCCCAAGTTCAAAAAGCAGAAGGAACCCATTCCCGTCTCCAACATGGTGCCTGGGAGCCTACTGGCATTGGGACTTCCGGGAATCAGGATGGTTAAGAGAGCCAGGCCATGGGAAGAGAAAGCAAAGGAGGAAAGGCCAGGTTATGATTGGGAAGGCAAATTTTATTTGCCTTACAATTTTGGCGAGGCAGGTTCTATTTCTGGTTTCTGGATTGGGTGACAAAACTTTATATTGCAGAAATTTCAGCACATGGTCTGATAGGATTTTCTCTGATTTGTGGGCTTTCTCATACGAAAAATATTACAAAGTGGTAATAGTCCAGGCCCACCAAGTGACAGTTTTAGTGAATTGCTTTGGTGAAAGGAGTAAAAATATGTGACAGAGTCTGAACCACCAAGTGTAGGACGTACTTTTGCACATTGAAACATGGCACCTGTGTCCAGGTTTGCAGGGTACCTATTTAGTTCACAGGTAGACATGATAGTGACTTTCCTTGTGACTTTTTTTTTTTTTTTTTTTGCTTTTTGAGACAGGGTCTCGCTTTGTAGTTCAGGCTGGCCCTGAGCTCACTATGGTGCCCAGGCAAGCCACCGCGAACTCAGCAATCCTCCTGTCTCTGCCTCCCGAGTGCTGGGGTTACAGGCGTGAGCCACCACGTCCGGCATTGTGGTATGCGGTGTTGATTGCTGGTGGGCGTGTCTCCATGCCCAGCATTATATGTGGTTACCGGGGATCGAACTCAGGTCCTTGCCCTTGCGAGGCAGGCGCCGGAACCACTGAGCTAACCCTCCGACCCTCAGATATGTTTCTTGAGTGTCTGTGTGAGTGTATGTATGTGTGTGGGGGGGGGAGAGAGTGAGCAAGCACCTATGGGGGTGAGCTCTCAGACCACAGTGCCTGGGGCACTTGAGGCTGAAGCCTGGACTCTGTGTGTATTGCTCTCCTAACTCCTTGGGAAAGAAGTACACGGCTTCTTTGCATTCTCCTAGGGCTTGTAGTACTTCACTTTCTCTAGTGCTAGAAGAGAGAGTTGCAAGGGAAAAGAACTGTGAGTTCTAGTCAGAGATTTGGATCTTCCAAAAAGCTACTTCTCCAAGTGTTGTATTTCTTCTTTTTCTGGAAATCCATCTTTTCACCTCACATTTCCCCAGCAACAGGCTTCCCTTAGCAGGACTGTATCTTCCCCTTAGGCCGCATCTTGACTTTTGTATGAAGAGAGAGGTGGCAGAGGCTCCTCTCACATCCAGGTCCCATAGGCGGAGGTGTCCGTGGTAGAACAGGGAGCACAGGCACCCTTATGCTGCTTGCCGCTGTACTGTGAATTGAACCTTCTGTGCTAAAAACGATTTGCTGTTTGTCTGACATGAAGTTTAAGGGAAAATATAGAGGACATTTGTAATTGTGGATAAAAGCTGTTCTGTGCTTTCCAGAGTCAGAGGTGGCAGAACACTGAGGGTGTGTCTGTAGGGCATCGAGATCTCTCTTGGAACCATCAACAATATTGTTATTGTACTTGTCTGGGGGTATGTTCAGAGCCAAGCAAAATTGGGAATCCTTTCTTCTTCTACATTCACATCTGGTGCCATGTCACCTATTGTTCAAGCAGGGATTTTTAAAAAGCAACAACTATTCTAGAACAAAAGGTATGAACTAAGATATTTCCAAGCACATTAGGCTTATGTTCACTGTAAGTAACCACCAAATTCTGCATCGAATGATGCACTGTCAGTTATGGGAGCTATCAGTCCATTCAAGAAATGGAGTGATTCTTTGTTAAACACGATTGTAAATCACATACCTCCCTCCCCTATCCTACCGTACTTTGTTATGCATCTGTGGGTTTTCAAATATTTATCTGCCCACACACAGCCTGGTTGTAGATCCAAACTTCCTTTGTACCCATGAGGAAGGCTGCCAAGAGAGAGTCCAGAAGAAATCAGCTTTAGCTACTGAGTTTTATGGCTTCTTTATACCTAGAAATCAGCCTCTGAAATGAATGTATCTAAAGAATTAAGCCTTTTAAATAAGACATTCTCCACAGAAGCTGAATTCTGTTAATTGACCAGTTGCTCGGAAAGTGGAGATACACACCTAACAGCACCATGGAGTTACACTGATTCTTCTGAAGGGTGAGTGTCTTAGTCACTTTGCTGTTGCTGGGATGGAATACTCCACACCCACCATGTAGAGGAGCAGAACTTCACTTTGGTTCATGATTTTAGTTTGTCATCTGGCACCAAAGCAGAAACAGGATGCCAGAAAAGCATAGCAGAGGGAAAGATATTTGACCCATGACAGCCGGGAAGCCAAGACAGAAGGGAGAACCTGGAAGAAAACACTCCAGGTCATACCCCACTGACCCATCTCCAGCCAGGCTCCATTTTTTTTTTTTTTTTGAGAGCGGGTCTTGCTTTATAGTTCAGACTGGCCCTCAGCTCACTATGTAGCCCAGGCAAGCCTGGAACTCAGCAGTCCTCCTGCCTCTGCCTCCCGAGTGCTGGGATTACAGGCGTGAACCACCACACCCAGCACTGTGGTATGCGGTATTGACTGCTGGTGGGCGTGAGTCACCACACTCAGCATTGTATGTGGTTACCAGGGATTGAACTCAGGACCCTGTGCTTGCGAGGCAGGCGCTGGAACCACTGAGCTAAATCTCTGGCCCCAGGCTCCATTTCTTAATAGTACTTTTAGCTACTCACTTCATCAGTGAATAAATCCACTGATGAGTACAGGACCCCCATTATCCAATCATTTTCTACACACATGAGACTCTGGGGGACATTTTAGATCTAAACCACAGCAGTGAGAAAAGAAATCCAGCTCAAATCAGTTGAGAAATGCTGCTTTCCCTCATCTTCGTTCTCACTAGCTCGATTTTTACACCTTAACTACTTGTTTGTCTCCACAAATTTTTTTTCTGTGTACTTGAGGGTCAAGTCCCTGTGAAGCTCTTGCCTCTGGTAAGGAATCTGAGGAGGAAGCAGCTGGGAACTACATCCTCAGTGTCCTCCAATTTTGTCTTGTCTGCTCCCGTCACCCATTCTGTAGCCAGGGACGTTTCTACGCTATGGTCAAGTCCAGAAAGATGACCACCTGCTTCTAGCTGTTCACATGTGACCTGTCCTCAGGAGTTTTTAGACAAACCATGTTTCCTTGTCATTCTCTAACAAAAAAAAAAAGACACAAAAAGTGTAAAGTCAAATGCTTTGTCATTAGGTACTCCAATGCAGAAACTCCCAAAAGTGGAAATGTAATGTAGTTCCCAACACCAAATTGGCAAGATGTCTTAGTTACTTTCTTGTTACTGGGAAATGTTTGCTTTAGCACCACAGTTTGTAAGGTTTTCAGTCTACAGTCAGCTGGCTCATGGTAGAGCGGGATGGCAGAGGGACATAGAGTTAGAAACAGTCATAGCATAGCAGGCAGGGAGCAGATAGACTTCCTTCTTCTTTCCTTTTTCATCCTATCCAGATTTCAGAGCTTTTGGCGGGTGCCACCCACATCCAGGATAGGTTTTCCCTCTTCAGTAAATCCATCATCCACACCCAGAGTTATGCTAAATCAATCAGTAAACTAAATCCAGTATTACATAGTGGCGATTTAGTATCACACCCATGACCCAGTCACTCCTAAAACCCACCTATGAACACCTGTGAGGCTTTGAGGGCACATCTAGATATAAGCCATAACATAAGGATCTAATCAGATCACTCCCTACTTGTGTCCAAAGAGAAGCCTTTCTCCAGCAAAATACTGGTTTGGATGTAGATTACCAGTAAGAACTTCGAGGATAAATGGAACAACTCTACATATGTTTTGGGGAAACTGCCATCAGGAAAATACTGCAAGAGACCTAGCATACAGACCAAATGGGAAGAGCAGGGATCACTTACAGGGTAGAGGGTGTGAAAGTGCCAGGGTTTTAAGGAACTCAAAGAATGGCAGCCTTCCTGCTTTCCAGAATTCAGAGCCAGATAACAAGTACAGATCTACTTACTAGTTTGTACTGATAAAAGCTACATAAAGAGTGTGGCCTGAGTTTAGGCCCAAATGGTCTTGGTAACATTCTGCTGCAATAAATCTGACCTGCTTTACTGAAACAAGGGCCTTGTCCCCAAGAGCACACCCCTTATTCATGGCCCACAAACAGACATATTTTTTTTGCAGGCAGTTGGATGCAGAGGAGAGAGAGCAAGGTCCTGAGCCAACAACACCCATTTATTTTTCAAACTCATGATATGTCCACCCATTATTCATCAGGAAGTACATATGAGGTAATTAGTGAACGAAGGTGGAAGAAAACCCTAAGAGTTGGCCTATGGTGAGGAATCCTACCCCACTGATTTACTTGAGTGTCTAGCAAGTATTTCCTTCAAAGATGACCTACAGAGTGCAATGGAATTATAGCTTTGCCATCTGAACTTCTTTCTGGCAAATAGAGGTTGAGGCTCAGGTCTACATAAAGTTGTAAAAGAGGTTGAGAGACTTTAGATGGGAAGACAGGCTCCAGAAAGAAACTAGACACCCAATGGATAAAGATCACAGAAACAATGAGAAAGAGCCACAGGGCTGTGAAGGGCAGGGAGATATGGGATAAATCCTGATACTTGAAGAAAATTCTCACTGGGATCCTATGCCAGGTTTTAGTCCAACTTGATTGGCTTAGGAGCAATCCAGGAAATTGATGGACCACACTTCAGGGTGTGTCTATGTGAGTAATGGAGGTGTGGTTGTGGGTCTTTCACCTCTTCCTCTCTGGCACTGTCTCTCTGCTTTGCTTCCTGGAGCCCATGTCATAGTCTGATGACTGTAAAATGGGCTGCTTTGCTCTGCTAAGCCTTTCTGCTATAGTGCTCCTGCCTTGAAACATTCTGACCTGGACTGATTCCTCTTGTGAGTTAAAGGAAGCCCCTCCTTTGAGTTGTGGGTGTTAGGCAGTGTTTCCCAGCAACAGGAAAGCCAAGTAACACAAAACCCGCGGCCATTCCTCTGAGAAGCTTTAAGAGAATTGCGACATTTGTTTATAACTTTTAAATGAAATATCCTGTATTCAACACATAATAAGTGCACATTAAAATAATTGGTAATCAACTTAAGGTGAATCCTCTAAATACTACTAAAGGGTCAGGAATTTAGCTCAGTGGTTCTGGCTCTTGCTTTGCAACCACAAAGTCCCAAGTTCCATCCCTGGCACCAAAAACAAACAAACAAACAAACACAAAAATTTAAAAATGTATGCCAAAATAAATCACCCATATGCTTACTCTGTTTAAGGAATGTTCACATTTTAAAAGAGGATCTTAGTTTATCAAATTAATGGGTGGCTGATCAAATAGACATAGCATGTTTATATCAAAACTCTTAGGGAAATATCGAATTTCTATTCAACACATACATATTTCCCAAGCCTGAGATTAGCACTTTGGTACCTCATGATACTCAAGTCCCTGCCATAATCTACATTGTATGAGTTCTTTTAGGAAAGATCTGTTTTCCTCTTATTTTTGCCACTGGTCTCTGTATAAATATCTACAAATCTTACTAAAACCTGGAAACATATATTTATGGCAATGATTCCCACCAGAAATTTTTAAAGAAAATTTAATGTCTGCTACAGTGATAGACGAAAAGTAGGGCCAACATCCAAATCTTACAAAAACACTGAATCTACATAAATCACAGCACTGTCTTATAGACGAATGGAAAGCCAGTGGAAAGTGATAAAGTAAAGGTGTATTCTATATTTATTTTGCCTTTCCTATCAAAAAGTGGAGAGTTGTTGATGTCAGGAAAGACCTGCATCGAGAACTCTGATGCACAGTCCTGATGAGTGATGCCTTCTCTACTAGTCCTGATGACCACACAGCTTCCTGCTTCCTGACTAGGGTTGCTGTGCATTAGATCAGCTTATTGTAAATAATAATCATTGGATCAGCTTATTGTAAATATTAGTTTTCAACTTTTGAGCCTATATTGATGGTTTTCAGTTATGTGTAGCTTTAGAACATCTGTTTTTCCATAGGAAAAAAGTGATGAAGAAGAGGGCAGAAAAAAAGGTGAAATAGCTTATGGAAGTGCTTAAAAGGCAAACTGATAGATTTGACAATCTCATTTGCGGCAGAAAGTCCCAACCTTCACACAGGTGGTATGACTTCAATGTTAAAGAGCAAATACTTCAATATTATTAAACACATTATAGCAGGTTTCATAGCAAACTTCATAATAAAGTTAGATGTTTCAGTATCCAAAAGGCACACATATTGCTTTAATGCTATCTACATGTTGTGGATTTTAATGGCCTGTTATGACAGCATTTGTTGGGAATTTACTCTGAATGCTGAGAGGGGGAGGTTTCCAGAGCTCCTCCTAATAAGATGCCATGAAGTGTAACTATATCTAATGACAATTGATCAATTATGAGTAAAGTAGTTTCACAGAGGACCATTGCTTTAAGCTCTATTAAAACGTTAATGGGGCTTAGCAAGAAGTCTCATTCCTTGCCCGCTGTTCTCTCATCTGTAAAGCCACAGCCCAGCACGACTCTCCCAAGCTCCCAGACTACACGGAGCAGAAGGCAGTGGAGCATCATTTTGGCTGAGCACCAGGATTTCCATTCCGTAGCAGAGTCAACGTTGGGATCAATACTTGGAGCCTGGTGCTGATCAGATGTCCTGTAAGTTGTTCAGCTCCTTTCTACCCATTCTCTTGTGAGAGTCCCTCTGCTTCTGGATGCCAGTGGTAATCTCCAATTGAAAGGCAATCAATTTCTTTTTCTAAGTGAAAATTTTCTTGGCTGGTGACATTCAAGTTGGCTGTCCTCAGAAAAGGCATTTTATCTAATTCTGGGGATGGTGTTGAACCTTCAATTCTCTGTCCTTGAATAGGGCCCATAGATTTGTTTTGTAGGACAGGCACAGTCTTGAATTACAGCAGTGTGAGTCCCTATAGGTGGGGTGTGCCCTCTTCAGTCTGTGTGGGCCTGATTCCCTCCTATTTTTCACATTTAGCAGTCTCGTGTATTAGCTGTTATTTGCAAGGCATGGAAAACTTAAAACTCAGGTGCCCTAGCGTCACACTGCCCGTAGCTCAGCCCTCGTCTGTTTCCTAGATTTGACTTGATGTTTCACATTCACGCACACACAGCTGGGCCTTGTTCCTCACAAAGAGTTTCTGGTGAAACCAGAGTCATAAAGGCTGGATTAAGTGTAAAGTCCAAGGAATGCCAGAATCTAAGAATTTGCAGGAAAACTTAGGAGTTTGGGATACTGCTACTCCCGATGAGCAACCTGAGACAGAAAAAAGAAATGCCTTGACGAGGTCAGCCCCAGGAAGAACAGAGCTGAGACAGAAACCCATGATTTCTGATCCACATCCTGTGTTCTGTGCGTTCCGCTCCACACAGCTGCATGCATGGTGTCTACTTTATAAAGACCTTCCCTACATTCCGAGAGTGCGTCTTTTACAGAACCACCATCCACATGCACAGGATGGCACCAGCTGTGTGGCTACCCTCTCCCTCTCTCCCACTGTGTCTGGGGATAGAAAGTTAGGATGCATGTGGTCCCACTAAGCCTATTAGATCTTAAAGAAATCTGCTGCTCCATTGATGACAGAAAACTTTGGGCTGGAGACAGATTAAGATTTAAAATGAGTCTAACCACATCAACTTTGCTGAAGATACAGGTCATTAGAGTCCCAGTTCCTTCTTGTTTCATTGTCCACTACACTGAAACTTCCTTTCAGGGCTGATCTTGGAAGTAGGTAGAAAAGTTGTTGATTCCTTAGGTGTCAGGATTCCTTCAGCCAAAAACCACCTGGTAGTTTAGCCCTCCACTCCTGAGCCAAAGCAAAAATGCTTATATGAGGTAAGTGTTCCACCCTTCAAGCATGTACTTTATTTTAAAAAAAAAAAAACGTCCTGGAAAAGGGGAACTTTTTGGGTTTCTTAGTTCATTGTAAGTGAAAGGGACCGGGGACAAGGAAAACTCCAAGGATTAGGGTTCAGCAAGACAGAAGATAAATGTGATGGGTAGGGACACTAACTAATAGAGAAACTAGAGCTAAAGGGATCAGGAGGGAGATACCTGAAAGAAACCACAGCACTAGATAACATTAGGAGGCCTCTCTGGGAAGAGAACTGGGCCAGGACCACTGAGCCTATTCTGTCAAAACTGGGCTGTAGCCTGTTGCTCTGTAGCTGTGATACTTCTAGTCCCCATCTCCAGCAAATCCTCCAGATTCAAGAAGAAAGCACACAAGAGTGACATGTAGTAGTTCAGTGGCTGACATATGAGCTTAGCATTTGTTAAATGAATTAATTAAATGCAAATGATGTATACTTGTGCAGCCTTGTCCATGGATAAAAACTCTGATTTGGTTTGTAGGACACTTAACTAAAGGTTCAGTGGTAATGACATAGATTCAAAGCCTAGAAAGTATGGGATGGAGTGGACCTGGAACCAGTACTGTCGTGTTATGGGATTATCTCTGATCGAAGACTTTTCTTATCTCACACAGAAGAAGGTGTTCATTTGCAATAAATCTATTTGAATCGTGTCTGGTAAGTTTCACTCCAAAGACAGTTGTGATTCTCAAGGGTAACTAAAAAGAAGTCTCTCAGCAAAGCAAGAGTAAAATCAGTAGGAGAGGTGTGGAGTTAAGTTACTTTTTCTAGTTAAGATAATAGAAGGACCACTGAGCTGCAGCTTCCATTGGTTGCACAAGATAATGAGAAGATCATAATGAAGACATCTATAAATCTTACCTGTACAAGCTGACTACCATAGCTGTTTTCTGGGAATATGTGCTATCAGGAGCAAGGGGAGGGGAAAAAGTTCCAGTTGAAGGGCTTCCCTTTTCCATTTTATTTCATCCGGGTCCTGAGCCTATTGTGAGACCCACATGGAATGCCTCCATTTCCTGACCTGTGTATCAGTTATTTCTGGAAATACCCTCAAAGACACACATAAAAGTGCTTTCAAAATTTTCTAGTTGATTTACAATCCAATCAAGTTGAAAATAAAGATTCACTGAAATCACCACAAAATGAGAAGAGGCTTCAAATGACTGTAAGGCTGCTTATCGTAGTGGACTGAGTATGGAGTAGAAGCGGCTCAACCCACAACTTCAAGGTAGAGAAGGAAGAGCAGATTCAAGCAGGTGTGTGTGTGTATGTGCGTGCACGTGCATGCGCGTGCCCCTGTCGGGGTGGAGTGTAGATGAACCACATACTAATTATTTGGCTGTGGTAGAGGAGAGAACTACTCAAATGGTGAAGACAATTATCAGCAGCAAAATCTGGGCAAGTCAGATGGAGAGAGTGAGCTGAAAATGTCTTTGGATAATTTAGAACAAAATAAGCATATCTTGTTTGACTTTTCTTTCTACTCTTCAGTCATTTACCATGGTTGAATGTTATATGCATTCAATGGAATTTTGTATTAGCAAAGTGTTGAATGCATCAAAATTTCCAAATGGACCAATGGCTCATGCATTAGGGCATTTATTGGATGACAGTCTGAAATATGTACCAAAAATGCCTATTTTTTAGTTCACAGTTTTATCTTCCCCATCATTTCTGTTAAAGAGCCAATGTTTTCTCAGATTTGAAATGCTTTCCATATATATATACATACGTATATATATATACATACGTATATATATACATATATACATACGTATATATATATACATACGTATATATACATACATGTATATATATATATATATATATACATACATACACACACACACACACAAAACACACAATCAAATTAATGAAACTCTTTCCAGACATATGATTCCAGGAATTTTTGTGCCTTTGTTATTAGTCCTTTGATAAAATTTTCTAATTAAGTCAGTGTGAACTCAGCCAAAGAACAGGATTACTTCAGAATACCCTCATATGTTCCTTTCTGTGGTATAGTTTACCCTGAAAGCAAGACAAAGAAATCAGTTTCAGCTGCTATTAGAGAGATTTAGTTTGGACCAAGAAAAAGAACTCCCTGACTCCAAGAACCTGGTTGAATTGCTATGTGGGGAATTTAAAATCCTCATCCCTCTAGAGAATTTGAGAAAAAAAGCAAATCAACAATTCACATATGGAGTGCCTCAGTAAAAATAATCAGGTCCAGGAAAATCCTCTCTGCTTCACAAATTTTAATGATCTTCAATCCTATATTGCGATACTATGCCATAGCTTGGCTTTGAGAGTATGAATGTTTTTGCTGAATACTGTGGAAGACTTGGCACTCTCTGTCCAAACTCCTTTCCCCAAGTCCTTACCAGCTCTGAAATGGGCCCTCAACTCATGCTGTGTTATGTGGTCGAGATGCAGCTGCCCTAAAGTCAAGGAAAGGACTTGCATAGGATGTCTACTCCATGCAAGAAACTCCAGCTATATTTTCGCTCCTGGCAAATGGAATTGGGACTGAGCAAGCAAAACAGCCACCGGTAAGAGCACAGACTCTGGAGCCAGGATGCCTGGATTTGAAACCCAAATCTACTATTTATTTACTGTATAAATTTGGAAAGTCACATCAATTGTTGGCCTGAAGTGTTTCATCTGGAATATGAAGATGGTAAGATTAAATAATACTATTTGTGAGTTGCTTACAAAGGGGTATGTGATAAGACTGTATGAGTTAGGTGATTTGTGATGTTGACTGGTCACTTAAAAGTCTGGAGTATGGAGATTGGAGATATCGCTGTGAAATGAGCATCTATGATGATGACTCCAAATAAGGCTTGAAAGCCAGTTTACAGGGCAAGATGAGAGGTGTAGACTGCAATGCAAAGGTAAAGCAAGAGGCCAGAGAGGGGGAAAAGGGAGAACAAGTGTCTTGACTTTTCATGGCTTTCTGTTTCCTGGTACTGATTTTTAAAAAGATTCCCTTCACATTGGTCTGTTAAATTCCATGCGACTTTCCCTATTAGAAATGTTGCCTTCTTGGCTTACACTAGTTTTAAGGAGTTCTGCTACTTGGAGCTGAGGATCTTTAGCTAGGAGGGCTACATATACCCTCTGTTCCTCTAACACAAATTTCCAGGCAGCCAGAAAAAGACAGAACTTCAAGGAAAAGAAATGGTGTAATATATTTTTTCCTGAAGTCAGAATTTCACTATTTTTACTTATTTTATTTTTTTAAAAAATTTATATTCTCCATTAGCAACTTTTCAATGAATGGACATTTTCAACAACAGAAACTTACGTGTCTTGTACATAAAAATCACTTTAGACCTGAATAACCCGATGTCCCATCTCCTAACTCAGCTGTATTCATCAATCCAAGAAACAGTGTCGTTTTCCCCAGCCTCTAACACTGTGAGTGCCCAGGCAGCTGTGGGATGCGAAACTCACACATTATTTGGTATTTTCCACTGTTAAATCCAAATCCACAGACTCAACCTGCTAAACCCTTGGCCTTTGGTCATGAAAAATGACACATATTACCATGCCTCCTGACACATCTTCTAAAACCTTTCCAAATAACCAGCCAGCAGGCACGTCTGCCAGCTTCACCACAGACACCATGATTTTTTTTCTCTTCTCTGTCTGGCTGTGGGTTTTGGAACAGAGATGAAACTTACAAAGACCATTTACCAGGCAACTCGGGGCCAGTAATTAGCTCATACAGCAGAACCCAGAGCTGTTTGTAGATCATTTTAGATATTTTTTCTTCTAGAAATTCACCCGTTTCTCAAGAACCTAGAATGAAGGGACTACACTTATTAGAAGAGCAGAACATTTCAAACCTCCTTCAAGGATGATCAGACATCCTCATAAATCATGTTCTCCACTGATGAGTTGGGGATGAGAAGGTCATTTGTTGACATATTTAGATGCCATCAGGGTGCTGTGGTTTCTCAGCAAGAAGGGAATCTTAAGCTTGTTGAAGTTGGAGCTTACTTATATTTTTAGTTATTCAATTAATGAAATCTTGGCAATAAACTTTGTATTACTTTAGACAAGATGTAACTTTTATTTTCTTTGCCCCTTCCTACCTCATGCTTCTCCTACTGCATAGTCAGACTGAATCTTAACAAAATCTAGATGAAAGAATCAATACATGGTGATGGGGCTTCCATTAAAATTGACATTTTGATGTTAGAGAAAAAAGAAATACCATGAAAGTAAATATTTTGAAGGTGTCTAAAGGTTGCTGCATTCTAAGTGTTTGCACATTTATCAACCTATATGTAAAACTACCTAGTAGATTTCAGATTCAAAAAGCATTCAACAGAATGCTGTTATTTTATCTTATGATATTTGGTCACATTTGATGAAGATGCTACCACTGTCTCTCTCTCTCTCTCCCCATCCTCTATTTGCATTCGTGTGGCATATGTGCGTGTGTGTGTGTGTGTGTGTGTCTGTTAGAGATTTAACATCAATAAAATCATTAGCATGGTTTAGGGAGGGGGTTTCAGTACAAACTATAAACAAGAATCACCTGGTAGATTCTGAAAGTACCCAGACATCGATACTATTGGAAATACTCCTCAGTATAGCAGTTATGGTCCCAACCAGAAATCAATGGCACAGTCATATAGGGAAGTCTGAAGAAAGTTCAATAAAAGGAACTTTTACAAAAGTAGTTAGCAGATGGAGGGAAACTGGAAAGGATAGGGCTGTTCCCTACCTGAAGCTAAAAATATTGGGGTACTATTCTTTCCCCTAGTCTGAAAAGAGGAAAAGATGCTCATTAGACCCAGAGTGAGGAAGAGGTATATGACCTCCAATCTAGAGATGCAGCCAGCTCCTGGTAGTGTGACCTTTTCTTCCATCTTATCTCCTGCTAGCACTCCCTAGTCTATACAAAATCAGTCCTCCTGTCTTCTCTTAGGGCAACATAGAGTGAAGAAGGGTGGACAGGAAATCCGAGAGACAAATAGATGTCCAGCCCATTAGGAGGTCCTCCTTCAACCAGGCTTTCTGATCTGCTATGGAATTAACATTACTGTAGAAATCAAAAGTCTCAAATTCTAGTCAGGCTCTCTGCGATCTTAGGCAATGTGTTCCACTTGGCTGAGTCTGTTTTCTCATTAAAATATAGTGCATTGGACTAGCTCAGTGTTCTCATAGACTTCAGGGACCATGCACAGTGGGGAGGCAGAGGAATTGCTGGGGCCTAGCCTTAACCCCATCGCAGTCCTTAGTGTGAAGATTATTTGCTAGATTTCCTTAAGGGCTATACAATTTTTTCCTTAGGCTTACTGTTTGGATCTTTAAGACACTGACTGTTTATACTTGTGTCTATATTTATGACAAAGAAAGAAATTATATGTGCATATGTGTATATATTTCTAAGCAATTTAAAAGCAATGATATGGTATGTGTGAGTGTATACTCTTATAGGTATGTTAGAGAGGGGGAAAGAAGGTAGTTTTAGAGTCAGCAAATTTTAGACTTAAAGAGATAAACCTTAACTTTCTCAGGTTTAAGATGCAATTGAAGTCATATAGCTGTTCCTTACTCTGGGCTCTAATGAGCATATTTTCCTCTTTTCAGACTAGGGGTAAGAAGAGTACCCCAATGCTCCTAGCTCCAAGTAGGGCATTGGCCTATCCTTTCCAAATCTAAGATTGTCTTATTCTAAAAACAATACCACAAAGAATATGAAAAGTGAAATTAAATATTTACATACCTATGCGCACAGTTATACATGTATGTTTAGCACGCATTTCTGGCTTAGGGCATCTCTGTCATTTTTCCCAGGTTTAAATATTTGTGCCACAGACTGTGCTTTCCAGTTTTTGCCTTATCTTTCGATGCTTTTCAACAAAATCCAAAAGACAGACCATATGGCAGTAAGCAAAAATGATTATGGTCAGATCTATGCAACATTTGAAATAGCTATCCATTCTCACTTTTTCCCAATCGACAGAATTTGATTTTAATAGTAAGTAAAAATGAAGTTTTTGAGGATTTGTGCTTTCACCCCATGGCTGCTGGGTTTTCCTCAATGGGAAGCTGATGACTCATATGTTCATAGTTCAGAAAACACAGAGGTCAGTGAGGATAACCATTTAGAAAGACCAGAGAACTTCAGGGAGGTCTTGCAGGGTAGGAATAAGAAATTTTGATTCTGTGTGAAATTCTCTATGTAAGTCCAGTCTTTATCCCTGTAAGGAAATACTAAATATAAGCAGAAATACAGTGTTTTCATAGTATTTTCTTGTGCCTTTAAAGTAATCTGACCCAAAATTTTCATTCAGCAAATATTTATATATTAATAAATATATACTATGCTCAGTGATGAATTTCTAATCCAATACATATAAAATCAATAATGAATATTGTATTTAAAACACACCTTGAAAACAACACATTTCTGTAAAACCTGTGAGAAAAAGAGATAATCATCAGAAAAATAACAAACTAACTAAAGCTGAAGAAAAATGAAATGACCCATGTAGTTTAATCTGGGGAGTCATAGTTAAAGCATTTGAAATGAAACGTATAGCTTTACGTATGTTTATCAGATTCAAAAGAACTCAGGAGATGAATATGATAACATTTAACTTAAGAAGGTAGAAAATCCATTAGTCAATAAAATTCATTAAAACATTATAAATGCAAAAGTTAGAGCAAGAGGAGGAGGCCCAGAGCCCGCATCTAGATAGTAAGTACTGCTTTGGTTTTGGGCTGGGCTGTCACTGAGTGGCTTTGCCCGGACCTCTGCACAGTGCTTGGGGCCTCACTTCTTGCTGGACCATTGCCAGAGGAGGAGCCCCAGAGACCGCATCAAGGCAGTAAGTGCTGCAAGTTTGCTGGGACTTTCACAAAGGCCTGAGGGCCGATGTCATCAGGAGGATGACCCGGGAAGAAACAATTCCTTAGGGCTTATACATATTAGCAAGAAAGTTACTTGCAATAAGCAGTTTATAGATATTAACCCAGAAATTAAACCAAAAACATCAACAATACAAAAAAAATTGAGAAAAACTCAAATAAGACCCAAACCCAGAATTTTCAACCTCCAAAAGAAAGTAAACAGGGACCACTGAATTGGACCAACCTGAAATACAACCATCTAGACTACCTGAACTGGCAACAAAAGTGATCTGGGAAAAAATGAAACCAGTAATACTCTCTCAGATAACAGCAGAGATGACGATCATGGTTACAGACAGATTTTACAAAAAGGAAACAAGGATTATGTGTATAGGGGTGAGGGGTTGTAGGGAGGGCAGAAGAACAGGAAAAAATGAGTCAATATATACCGAACTGTTACAAACCCTCAATGTTGAATGTGATCATAAGTATATATAAAATGTACCAATACAATCAATTAAAAATAAAGTTTAAAAAAGTAGAGGACTTCAGGAACATGGTGGAATCTCAGCATAGAAAACAAATGGGATCCAATAAACAAACTGAAATTCAAGAGATTACAAACTCCACTGAAAGCTTAGCAGTAGAGCTAGTGAATCTGAAGATTGGATTTCAGATGTAGAGACAGTATTGCAATTAGTGACTAGGAAAGCAAAGATTTCTTAAAAATAGTAAAGGACCATGAGACATCAATCCAGCAGCTACTAGATGATGCAAAAAAAGAACAAATGAGCGGGGTGTGGTGGCTCACGCCTGTAATCTCAGCACTTGGGAGTCAGAGACAGAGGATTGCTGAGTTCGAGGTTTGCCTGGGCTACATAGTGAGTTCAGGACCAGCCTGAACTACAAAGAGACCCTGTCTCAAGAAAAAAAAAAAAAAAAAAAAGAACAAATGAGACTGATCAGTGTCAACAAAGAAACAAGAAAAGTGCAAACGACATTAAAAAATAAAAGCAACAACAACTTTCCACACATGTAATAGCAGAAAACTTCCCAAGCAAGAGAAAAGAATTTGATGTACAGATAAGGGAGGCACGCAGGACTCCAACTAATGATGATTAAAAATCCATACCTATGCATGTAATAATCAAAATACTAGAATCCCAACAGAAGACCAAAATGTTGAAAATCACATTCAAATGAAAGCCCATCAGAATTACAGCAGACTGGGCTGAGGATTTAGCTTAGTGGTTCCTGCATTTGCCTTGCAAGAGCAAGATCCAGAGTTTGATCCCTGGTAACCTCATACCACAATGCCAAGCATGGTGACTCCTGCCCCCCCACAGTGACAGGCGTGGTGGCTCAAACCTGTAATCCCAACACTAAGAGGCAGAAACAGGAGGGTTGCTGTGAGTTTGAGGCTTGCCTGGGCTACATAGTGAGCTCAGAGCCAGCTTGAACTACAAAGCAAGACCCTGTCTCAAAAAAAATTTTTAATTAAAAAAAAGAATTACAGCAGACTTTTCAACTCAAGGCTTCAATCAAGAAGTTTGTGGAATGATGTATTTCAAGCCCTAAAAGAAAACAAACTGCAACTAGACTGATGTATACTGAAAAACTATTTTTTGCAATGAATGGAGAAATAAAATATTTCCATGACAAAGAATCTAGTCACAGATTATGTTACTCAAGGAGACCTGCTCCAGGGTTTCCTTGAAAGAATAAAAAAAAAAATCAACAAGTCCTTAGCCAACCTTATCAAAAAAAAAAAAAAGGAAAAAGGCCCAAATCCATGCAATTATAAATAAAAAGGGTGAAACCACAACAGATCCAGCAGAAACCCAGAGGATAGTCAATACCTGCTCTAAAAATCTGTACTCCAGTAAGTTGGAAAACACAGAAGAAATGAATAGATTCCTAGACATATATGAACTTGTAGAGTTGAATAAAGAAACAAAAATACTATACACCCCAATATGAATTGGTGAAATTTAAAATGTACTTTAAAACCTACAGGTGAAGAGATAGGTCTAGCTTAAGTTTTTGGCAGGTTAAAGCCCAGTTTTTCCAACACCATTTGTTAAAGAGGCTATCTTTCCTCCACTGAGGATGTTTGACCTATTTCTTTCACCATGTACTAAACTAAAATCACAAGGATTTGAGACTTAAACATTAAAACAGAAACAACCTGCTGCAAAACAGGTTAGGTAAAACTCTTGGAGACATTGGCTTAGGCAGAGACTTTATGAATAAAACCTCTATAGCATAAGAACTAGCAGAAAGAATCAACAAGTGGGATCGCATCCTACTAAAAAGCTTCTGCACAACAAAAGAAACCACTGGCACTGCTAAAAGACAACTAACAACATGGGGAAAAATCTTTACTAGCTGTTTCTCAGACAAAGGGCTACTATCTAGAATATATAAGGAACTTAAATCATTCCCCCAAGTTTAAAGACCCAGTTCAAAAATGGGCATCTGAAATGAACAGACACTTCTCAGAGGCAGAAGTCAAAGCAGCCAAGAAGCATATGAAGAAATGTTCAACAGCACTGGTCATGCGAAAGATGCAGATGAAAACAACACTGAAATTTCATCTCACTCCACAAAGAATGGCTGGTATTGCAAAATCAACCAACAATAAATGCTGGTGAAGCTGCGGGGAGAAAGGAACCCTTCTCCACTGTTGGTGGGATTGCAGACTTGTGTGCAACCATTGTGGAGATCAGTGTGGAGATTCCTCAGAAAACTAGGACTAGGGGTCCCATTTGACCCTGCTATTCCCCTGCTGGGGATATACCTAAAGGAATTTTAAAAATCATATTGTAAAGACATATGTACACCCATGTTCATAGCAGATGAGTTTGTGTTAGCCCAAACTTGGAAACAACCCAGATGCCCATCAACTGGAGACTGGCAAAGAAGATGTATTTTTTTTTAATAAAATGGAGTATTACTCTACCATAAAGAATGACAAATTTCATTCATTTATTTGCAAATGGATATACCTTAAGAACACACTAATAGGTGAAATAAATAGATCCTAGATATGTAAATACTGTATTTTCTCTGGTATGAGAACCTGTAGATGTAAATGAGTTCTAGAATGTATGATAGATAGATTTTGTAAAATAGGAAATATTCAAAGGGAATGTGGTGGGGGAATGTAATGAGGGGAAAGAATAAATGATTTTGAAAGAAAACAAAATAGCATGTACATAAGGGGTGGGGGCTGTGGGTGGGTAGGAATATGGGTACAAATGAGAATTAACTTGTGTCATATACTGGTACAAATTCCCCGCTATCAAGTGTGATTGTGAGCTGTATATAAAATGTACCAATAAAGAATTAAAAAAAAACAGGTGAGGAAAAGTCCTGGTCTTGATGGGATGGTTTCACTGCTGAATTCTATAAGACTTTTAGCGAAGAGGTAATGGCGCTATTTCTGAAACTCTAATGAAACCGAAAGGGATGCAAGACTCCCAATTTTATTCCTTGAAGCAACTATTACCTTGATTCCAAAAGCAGAGAAAAACCCAAACAAGAAATAGCACTACAAGCAATCTCTCTAGTGAATATACATTAAAAAATCCTCAGTAAAATACTGGCAAACAGAATACAGAGGATCATCAAGAAGATCATACACCCTGACCAAGTTGGACTCATCCCAGTGATGCAAGGATGGTTCAACATATGTAAATCAATAAATGTAATATATCATATTAGCAGAGTCAAGGACAAAAAATATATATGACCCTCTCAATAGATGCAGAAAAAGCATTTGACAAAATCCAACCCCCATTCATTATTAAAACCCTCCATAAAATTGGAATAAGAGGTCTTTATCTCAACCCGATAGAAGTTATTTATGAAAGCCAACAGCCAGCATCGTAGTTAATGGCCAAAAACTGAAAGTTCATGGTAAGATTGGGATCAAGATAAGGATGTCCACTATTGCCACTCCTGTTCTATATAGTTTCAGAAACATTGGCCACAGAATTTAGACAATAAAAGGAATAAAGATAGGAAAGGAAAAAGTTAAAAATGTCATTATTTGCTGATGACATGATGCCCTACATAGAAGATCCTAAAAACTCAGTCAAAAAACTGCTTGACTTAGTTGCCAGGTTCAGAACAGTAGCTATGGAAAAGGTAAACACCAGAAATCAATAACTTTCCTATGTTAGACTCATGAGAGACAAATAGAAGAAATAATTCCTTTAAAAATAGCATGCAAAAAAAAAAAAAACCTAGGAGTCAATCTAACAAAGGAGGTAAAAGACCTCTTCTCTGAAAACTACAGTATTCTGAAAAAGATCAAAGAGGATATCAGAAAATGGAAAGACATCCCTTGTTTCTGGGTAAGAAGAACTAATAGTGTCAAAATGGCCACTCTGTCAAAACTATTACATAGATTCCGTGTGATCCCAGTTGAAATCCCAGCAGCATATTTCACAGATCTAGAGAAAATCCATCTGGAACCAGAAGAGACCTAGAATACCAAAAGCAATTCTAGGCCACAAGGACACGGCAAGGGGGGCATCACAATTCCCAACTTGAAACTATACTACAAAGCCACAGTGATAAAAACACTTGGGGATCTCATTTTATTAAAAAGTGTTTGCACAGCAAGAGAAACAGAGTGAAAAGACAACCTACAAGTTGGGAAAGAATTTTGCCAGCTCTTCCTCACACAAAAGACTATTATCTAGCATATGTAAAGAACTTAAAAATACCGGCCCCCCCAATTTAAAGACCCAATTCAAAAATGGCACCTGAGAATCTGTAGATGTAAATGAGTTCTAGAAGGTATGATAGATTTTATAAAATAGGAAATATTCAAAGGGAATGTGGTAAGGGAAAGTAGTGAGGGGAAAGAATAAATACGACTTGGAAAGAAAAAGAAATAGCATGGATGTAAGGGGTTGGGGGTTGTGGGTGGGTGGGGATATGGGTAAAAATGAGGATTAATTTGTATCATATACTAGTACAAATTCCCCAATGTTGAATGTGGTTGTGAGCTGTATATAAAATGTACCAATAAAGAACTCAACTTAAAAAATGGCACCTGAAATGAACACTTTTTAGATGAAGAAAAGGCAGCAATGAAATGTCTGAAAAAATTATGCTTATTCTTTGTAACATATTAGTTGTTTAAGACAGAAATAACATTCATTATCTTAAGTGGTTCAGAAAAGGCCTTTTAAAAAGTTAAATTTCATATTTATGATTACTTTGAATAAGAACTCAAAAATAACAACAAAGAAAGAAGATATAAGCTTCCACTCTGAGCCACAATAGAGTATGGGCATTGCAAATTACCCTCCCACTTAAAAAATCTAAGAAAGCCAGACAAAAAAACATAAAACCATATTGGGATTTAGACAGCATATACAGCACTTCTGATCTGTGAGCAAAGAGAACAAAATCACCCTTTCCGTGATGTAGTTTCTATGATTCAACACAGAGAGCAAGATCCTAAAGAGAGCCCAAAACTCTTTGGTTGAAGAGACTAAATCATAGTTTGCAGAGGTTAAGGTGTCTAAATCTGTACATAGAATACAAGAGACGGGAGGAGATCAGAAGAGAGGAGGGGATGACAGGGAAAGAGGGGGGAGGGAACGAAGCTAGAAGGACAGTTATTGCAGAAGGTTCTTTCTGGTCTTTGGTTCACTGTTGGTTTTTGCAAGTGTTACAGAAAAGTATATGTGATGCCAGGGAAAGAACCCCTAGAAAAAGGAGAGTGGGCCCATCTCACAAAACACACAGAGTGGGGAATAGTTTGTGTATGTAAATGAAAGATAGAAAGTTCTCATGATACAGGATAGAAGGTAGATTTCATATAAGGTGTTACTGTGGTAACAGAGTTAGATTATCCAGAGACAAAAGGTTGTCCCAAGTTTTCTCTGACAGTTTTAAGGAAAATCTCAATATAATTCAACAAATTCCAAGGACAAATTCAATTCCACACATTATTTTTTAAAAGCCAGGAAAATTCAGCACCTGAAACTACAAAAAATTACATAATTGTTGTTTGCTTTAGAGAAATGAAAACATAGGTCCATGCAACAATGCATGTACTCAAATACTCAGTGAACTTTAATCATGATAGCCAAAATTGGAGGAAAGCCCCCAAACATCCATCAGTATGATGAAGGGATAAAAAGAGGAAAAAAGACTAGTACGTCCATTCAATGGGCTAGTACTCAGGAATGAGAAGAAAGAACATATTGCTACGTGCAAGAATAGTGGACACTTTTCAAAAACATTATGAAGGAAGCCAGATAGAAAAGGCAATTCAGTTCAATGTTTTCATTTATATTACTTTCTAAAAGACAGCAGAGCTACAATAACAATCAGATCAATGGTTTTCATAATAGAATGTAAGAAAATGGACCTAATATTATGACACACAAAATTACTTTTTTAACTTTTTTTGTTGTTTGGCGTTTTAATTTATATTAGAAACAAAGATTGAACTCAGGACCTTGTGCTTGCCGGGCAGGTGCTGTGCCACTGAGCTAAATCCCAAATTTACTTTTTTTTTTTTTTTTTTTTTTTTTTGAGACAGGGTCTCGCTTTGTAGTTCAGGCTGGCTCTGAGCTCACTATGTAGCCCAGGCAAGCCTGGAACTCAGCAATCCGCCTGTCTCTGCCTCCCGAGTGCTAGGATTACAGGCGTGAGCCACCACGCCCAGCACTGTGGTATGTGGTATTGATTGCTGGTGGGCGTGAGTCACCATGCCCAGCATCGTATGTCGTTACTGAAGATCGAACTCAGGACCTTGCACTTGCGAGTCAGCCGCCGGAACCACTGAGCTAACTCTCCGGCCCCCAAATTTACTTTTTTAAGGATAAGGAAAAGTTTCTGTTTCACATTTGACGTGGTAAATATACTACTGCACACATTTGTTGAAACTCATCAAAATTTACACCTTTTATGATCACTACATACCAGGTATGCCAGAGATACAATGTATAAGACTTAACCAGAGAAATATTATTGAGTAGAAACAGGTACACAAGTAATGGAAATGGTAGAACTGCAAAATACTTTAATCAGCAATGATAAACATTGTACATCTATTTAAGGAGGTATGGGAAACCCACAGATGTAAGAAGATCAAAACTATTCCTATTCAGAATAAACCTTAAAACCTAAAAAAATTGTACCTTGCAGTAAACTTTCTGATAACCAGTGACAAAAAACCTTGAAAAAAGCCAGAAATAAAAGACATGTTATGTATAAAGAGGAGCAAAGCAAAGAATGATAACTGACAGATGAAGAGCAAAGAAGTCAGAGGACAAAGGAATGTCAGCGTAAAGTACTAGAAGAAAAGAAATTGCCAACCTGCAGCCCTTTACCAGTAAGAACAGCTTTCACAATTTAAGGGAAAACAGTTTAAACAAAGGCTGATACTATTTTCAGCAGACCTGCGCTATAAGAACTTTTCTTCAGGAAAAAGAAAAATAGCATTAGATGAAAATTTGGAACTACACAAAGGAATAAAAGCTTCGGAATGTTAAATGTATCAGTTAATCTAATTTTTAAAAATTTAAACTCATTAAAGGACAATAGACTATTTAAAGCAAAATTAATAAGCATGATTTGAGGGTTTATTGCTGGTGTATAGGACAAATTTTTTAAAAATAATACAAATAGGAAGACAAGCAGCTGCATTGTGTAATATTTTTATTTTATGCATGAAATGTAATATTATTTGAAGGTAGAATAATTATAAATTATGACACCATGTATGTCATGGTTATATCTAAACTATGTGTCCCCAAAGCCTCCTGTGCCCAGGGGCGTGGAGTGGGTGGGGTGGCGTGGAAGACGAGTGGATCACGAGAGCGGTCTAGTGTTGGGAGGTAGGGCTGGAAGAGGTGAGCTACTGTGGGCGCAAGCCAGAAGGCTGTGTCTCCTTACCTGGCTCCTCTCCTGGCTCTCTGCTTCCTCTCAGCTCTGAGGCAAGCAGCTTTTCTCACCCAGGCCCCTCCGTTGTGCCGTACCATCTTGGAGCCAGACAACTGCAGGCTGAAAACATGAGCCAAAATAAATCTTTCCTTCTTTAAAGTTGTGCATATTGGGTATTATGTCTCAGAAAGGAGAAGGTGACTAAGACCGTATATATTCTAACACCTACAGTAATCGTGAAATGAAGAACAAGAAATCAGTCAATGTTTTAGATAAAATTGTGGTAATTAGCCAATACTACAGACAAAAGTAATTACAAAACTTAATCCAAAACAATACTGGTACAACTACATGAAGAATAAGAAGATGATAAAATCTGGTAGAAAATATGAGACTCTACACTAGATAGGAATGGTCTACATACCTCAAATAATAGGTTGTGGTTTTTAGTTTGGATAAAAAGTCAAGAACCATCAACACATTGCTACAAAACTCTATTTACTTATTTATTTAACATGCTGAAATATTTATAATTTGCTGTCAGTTGATGGGATTACAAGTGAATATTTTTATTTTCTGTACTTTGCTATGTTTTATATTATCTACATATGTAAAACATTTATACTCAAAAAACATCAAGAGATTGAACCAAAACATATAATATTTTAAAATATTATTATGAATGCTAAATAGTAATATTGTTAACATCTTTAAAAAAGAAAGCAGCCCAGGGCCAGAGGGTTAGCTCAGTGGTTCCGGCGCCTGCCTCGCAAGCGCAAGGTCCTGAGTTCGATCCCCGGTAGCCACATATAATGCTGGGTGTGGAGACACGCCCACCAACAATCAACACTGCATGCCACAATGCCGGACGTGGTGGCTCACGCCTGTCATCCCAGCACTCGGGAGGCAGAGACAGGAGGATTGCTGAGTTCGCGGCGGCTTGCCTGGGCACCATAGTGAGCTCAGGGCCAGCCTGAACTACAAAGCGAGACCCTGTCTCAAAAGCAAAAAAAAGCAAAAAAAAAGAAAACAGCCCAGTAAATACAAATTTTTATTGAAAGTATTTTAATTTAAAAAGAAAGCACAACATTTACTAAGTGGCTTCTACATGCCAAACATTATGAAAGGTAGTCACTTTCATATGTATTATCCTATAATGTGTTTAGGTTTTCCTTTCCAAAACGGAGTTAAAATGCAGAAATAAAGACTGACATAAATGAACATGAAAAAGATGTATCTTTCAAAAAATAAATGAAAGAAATTATCATAGCTAAATTAATATGAGACGATTCAGGCTTTGAAAGAAGTAATGTTACCAGGAATGAAGAGGAGCATTTCATAATGATAAAGGAATTAACCAAAAAGAATCATGTAAAGTAGCCTAAATGTGATTGCGTGTGATAATAGCACCACGCCACTTTCAACCACCCCAGAGCAAAACAGAATTCAAAAGAGAAATGGAGAAATTCACAGTTGCAGTTGGAGACTGCACTTTCGGTTACAAATCAAGCAAGTGAACAGAGAATCAGGGAGAACACAGGAGGTAGGAGCAACAGCAACCCGCTCGCCTTGCTGGCACCTTAGACTAACGCTCACAGCAGCAGGATGCAGATTAGTTTTGAGCGCAACCATCACATTCACCAAGGTGTCCACACTCTCAGCCATTAAAAAGTCTCAATAAATTTAAGGCAATGGAATAAGCATAAAATATATATTGTGGCCACACAGATTAATAACAGTGATATGTGTGAGAATGATTTGTTTGAAAAGTAGTTAATGTAACTCTAAATAAACTTTGGAAAAATAAATTAGATATGACTTTTAATGAATTAAAATCAAAATATCAAATTTTGTATGATGTGATTAAAGCACAGTGTAAAGCAAAATTGATAGCATTAGATTGACCTCCAATCAGAGAACTAAATTTTGTATTTAGAAATCTGGAAAAATAAAAGGAGAAATGAAACCAAAGCAAACTGAAGGAAGGAAGTAATAAGGAGAAACAACAAATGAAATTTGAAAACAAAAACCAATAAATATAAAGAAAGAAAAATTTTATTTAGTTAGTTTTATTTTTTTAATTTTAATTCTTTATTAGTACAATTTATATACATCTCACAATCACACACAACATTGGGGAATTTGTACCAATATACGACACAAGTTAATTCTCATTTTTACCTCAATCTTGGAAACAACCCAAATGTCCATCAACTGGAGAGTGGATAAAGAACATGTGGTTTTTTTTAATAAAATAGAGTATTACTCTACCATAAAGAATGACAAGATTGATTCATTTATGTGTAAATGGATACACCAGGAAAAATTTTATTTTTTAAAATATTAATGAAATCAATCAACCCTTGGCCTGATTGATCAAGAAAAAAAGGAAAAAATAGCTAGTATCAGAAATGAGAGATATCATCATTATACACATCACAGAGAGTAAGAGAATAAGAATGGATTATTCCAAAATATTGCTAGGGCAACCTGGTTCTTCAGTTCCAGGAACGAATATCCATTATATTGAATTAACTTTTTTCCTTGGCATCTAGGATGGCACTAATTCAGTACCACTTAGAGGAATGAGAAAATAGTCACTGAAAGCATTTTTGTGCTCATTGCTTCCTATAAGGAACCCAAGGAGGAAATTAGATCAGGCTTTGATAAAGTGGTGTGTGTGTGTGTGTGTGTGTGTGTGTGTGTGTTAGTGTCTGCATGCTATCTCTGTGTATGTGTTTGTGTGCTCTTATAGCTGTTATGATGGAAGAAAATTGCCTTTGATATCAACCGATGAATTACTCTCTAGCAACATAAGTTATGCCCACAGTGTCCTTATGTATTTTTTTTTTATGTGTGAAATCTACTTTTCCCCAAGGACCAAAGCTTTAATTCTCCCACTGCAGGAACATGACACAAAGTTGTTTTCATGGACTCCGGATGAATGATGGATGCTCCATCACGAAGAGAGGCATGTGTGGGTTTTGTAGGGGGAAGTGGTAATTTTGTGTCCAGATAATTTGGAAACTGCCAGGCTCAACTAATTTCTTAATTTCGTGGGATTTCCTGTAACATGCTAGATTCATTGCTATTCATGAAAGGTCTTTAACAATATTTTCAAATTTTATATCCTTGAGATTCTCTTGTGAAAAAGCACCTCACTGGAGTAATATACCAGAGACAAAAAATAAAAAACAGTATACAAAAGTGCACCATTTCTAGAGACTATTTTTTAGTGGAGGTGAGAATCATGAACCAAATCTCGGACAGCAAATTAGGAAAATTCTCTTGACTAGTAGAGGTCACACTGGCTAAAATTCCCCTGTGCTTAAGGGTTGCTTCTCTACTACAGATAAGACTGCCCCTCTCTTATCACTAAGGGTGCACATTACCTGCCTCTAAAGGGATGGCTTATTCCCTCTACCATCCGCCAACTAGAATCTACTCTTTGGTTTTTCTTTATGATTAGATTCTAGTGAACAAAGCTACCTGTTGTTCTGAAGCAGCCCTGGAGCTTCTTGTCCCTAAAGGGACAGGCGGAACACAGATATCCTACCAGAACTCCTACATGAGGACCAAACCCTTTTCTTAGTCAGTGCTTCCTTCAACCACCCTTTCTGACTTTATCACATTACCCACAAGCCAAAGAGAAAGTAAAGAACAGAAATAACAACAAAACAAATGGCATGGTACTTTTGTAAGCAAATCAAACACTTTAAATAATTCATTATATGTGCAAAAGCATTATTTTTTTCTAAATGTGGCTTTGGTTTTTAAAAAAGTGACTAATGTATTTCCAAGTCAAAGTGAACAAAAAAGTTTTGCCTTGGTGTCTTAAGTGACAATCCACAACCTTATTGGTCTTAGCATTTTGTTCCTAAAGAGCTGCTTATAATTGCTTGCTCCTTTGACTCAAGCTTCATATGTGAAATTATTTTTCATATATTATCATATTTGTATAGATCTCTGAGCACTAAGGCTTGAAAAGCAAAGGATACCAATAAACCAGTGGCATTAAATGATAAAATAAAATCCAACTTTCCGCCTACCCTAGACCAACTCTGAAAGAAACATTGGAAGAGGCCTTTGATGAACAATTGGGGACCTGACCAAGAGCCCCAATTTCAGTTTCAACAAGTCATCAAATGCTATATGAGTCAATTACATAAACATTGGAATTTCCCAACATCTGATTTCAATAGCAGGAGAGCAGCCCAGGTTCACAATGGAGATTTCTCAATAGGCAGTGCTGTTTTCCGGGTAATTAAAACTGTTTGTATAGGAGAGTAGATTTATCTTCTGAAACCATTTTAGCACTAGTGCTCTCCTGAGTGGTATCAGTTGACACACTGCATAATCTAGAACAGACTAATTGCCGCATGATTTCTAATTTTTCTCCAGCCATGTAAATGAGCTGAATTCTGTGCAGGTGGAGCCCATTAGAGTGAGTGATTTCCCTCTCATGTTGTTATCTTCATCTGCCGTTGTCTTATCAACTCCGAGTAGGAAATCCGCTGTCATGAAAAGCAGGCGAGGGAACAATGTCTGGCTGAAAAGCCTTGTTTCATTATTTTTTAATTCATACAGTCCTACCTGCTTAATGCAGTTTTCTGATTAGCATGCTAGGCAGCCAGTAATGCGGTTTTATTCAAATAAGGAGGCAGGGCTTTAATTTACACTAAGAAATCATCTCCATTTCTTATCAGGGAATAAGGATTCATGATTCAATAATACATGAATTTAATAATGCATAGTGGTAGACTTCACAGGTACTAAATGGCAGGAGTGAAGTGGGTTATGTGCTCCGTGCCTCATCGTCTGGAACTCCCAGTATGGTTTATCCACACCTCTCCCTTCATCTCTTCCATTATTTCCTTTTAGCAAAAGAGTTGTGCCATTTGCCATATTTTTCTGATGCTGCCAAGAGCCCAACTCGCAGGTTGCAATCTTCACTTTACGACCGTGTTTAATAGCTGTTAAGCTGCTGGACTTTAGCCTTTGTAAGAATTTCCAAATTGGGCCCAAGGGAAATTTGAAAGGCCTGAAAGGGAGAGAAAGTAGAAAGGAAAATAAGGAACTTCATTCCCTACTACTAATTGCTTTTTCTACTGAAGTGTCTATCCATCACTTTATTTTAGTGAGGAAAAATAGTCTATCGTGTATTTACAATATCCAGGGCCACATCATCTCTTTATAACTCTATTTGCATTTCACAGCTCACAGATACCTAGGCCTGCCACAATGACGGTTTGACTCTGCATTTCTTTATGGTGGTTCTTTTTGCCATGCATTGCCCAGAGGATGGCATGCCTTTCTGCCTCATCTTGAAAGTCAAGTGTGCAAAGAATTTCAGGAGGCCCAACTGAATTACCTGTGTGGTTTGACCCACCAGAAAGCCAAGTGAATCTGACATACATTGCTTTTCATCATGTTTGTTTTTCATTTTATTCAATTTAGAAATTTAGATAAAGCTGGTTCACTTCATTTTGTACTTCTTTCCTCTGAACATAATGGGTTAAGCATTTTTGTTTTTTAAAAAAGAATTTGGAAAACCTTATTTAGGAGAAATTTAAACACACATGTGGAATCTTGTTGGCACATGTACATTGAGCAAAGAAAAGTGCTAAGTTTGTAAGAGTGATTAATTAAGCTTTTAGAGCTTTTTTTTCATATGCTAGAAAATGTTTCTCAATAAGCACAAATGCATGCAATTGGGTGGCCCAAATAAAACTACGAGCTGGCTTCAGTGGAATTTGGGAAACTAATGTATAAGGTGATCACTGATACTATGGATTAATTCTACTCTGCTTGTTTTGAGTCGGTATCGGTGCCATGAAAGTCTGGTAATTTTCTTGCAAGTAGGATGTTGTCTGAGGCCATTGTACACCTGGCAAAATTATTCCCTCAAAATGCCTATTGTATGTCAGGAATCACAGGAAACCTCAGTATTAAAAAGATAAAACACATTTATCCCCAAGAAGCTCACATATTTGATACATTTTTTTCAGCCAATATGGCTGGATAAACTGGGGCAAAAAGTGAAAGTAATTCATAGTACTTTAAAAATCCTGTTCATCCCTCCTTAGTATGTGGGTTTGCAAAACATGTATGAAAGGAGATTATTCTATGTTTACATTCATGTGTCCATAATTTATACTCCACAAGAAGCCTTTACAATGAATATAATACACACACACACAAGAGGTAAGGTAGTAAAATAGAAATAAAATTTAAGACAGAACAATGGGAGAAATTGTACTAGGGTCAAGCCATCAAATGATAATTAAGCTTAAAGATTCCTGGAAGTTGAATATATTTTTATGTAAATACATTAGTAAATATAGGTGAAAGTAGAGTTCCTTTCACTGACGGTTAGTCTATTTCTCCTGCTTGGAGAGGTGAGAGGGAAGAAAGTAATAGGATGGAATACCCATAAATCAACTCTCATCTCTAATGGCATTTTCCACGCAGAGTCTTATAGAAGGTCACAGAAAAGATTTTTCACCTTCATCAGAATTTTGCTGCCTATATTACCCCCACTTAAAAGATTGTGTCTTGGGATTTTTGATAGGGAGTCAAAACGGATGTCAAATTCATTGTCCTGCACCCTGCCTGGAGCGTTCGTCCAGATTCCTTAGCTAAGAAACTTGCTCCATGTGTGGTTGCTGGAGTGATAGTACTTTCCTTTATCTTTAAAGTTAATCCAGTTCGACATCAATGGCAAATCCTCTCTAAACATGCACATAGGAGCCCCAGAAAGTGTTTTGACATTTGTAGTGGGAGCTATGCCATTAACTCCTTTAGTTAATCTCCACGGAAGGCCATCTGAAGCCCAGATTTGAGACCATATATTAAGATACCACCTGTAGAGTCAAAAGGGAGCAGTTACTGTAGTTATAACACTGCACATCTCGCCTGCAGCAGCGATGGAGAAGGAAGTTCCCCTCTCATCACTGAGCTGGGACATTGACAATTTTGGACCTGTATGAACTTCATTACCGTCAGTGACAAGTGACAAAAGAAAGGGGAAAGAATAAAGATCCATGGAGGAAATGGATCGGGCTGCAAATCTGCATATAAGGGGAATTGCCTACTTACTTCCTGTGACACTAGAGAAGACGGAGTTGAGGGTCATGGAGAACTGAATTTATATATTAATTCTGTAATTTTTCAGATATGTGACTTAGGACAATCTACCTCACTCCCTTGTTCTTTGGAAGGTGGGAATCGTGGGATCCCAGGATTAAAGTGGGGATATTTTCAAATAGGATGATTTATGTCATTATTTTTGAAAAGTAAACATCCTTCTTTAAGCTCAAGGTGTGCTCTACTTTTATAAGTGACAAATTATAGTTTTTTGGGGAAGAATATACTATTTTTGTATGGTACATTCATCCAACAGTTTAATCTACTGGCCAAATCCATTAGAATAATCTATTACAGGGGTCAAAATTTCTTGACTACAGTCATTTGTCTAGAGAAACCACCACTGGAATTGTTTCCAATGTATGACAGACGTGGAGTTTTCAGCAATACCGCCAAACTCAATGGAATGAAAAAGAACTGCTCTAAACCCAGGGCAAGTATCACAGAATATACATTTGTAGAGGACTTTTCTTGCCATTTACTGAAACTGGATTTTTTTTTTTAAGGAATCTATGATATTCACTGAAAGGCCCTTGGGGGACTGGTTCACAAGCATGCATCAGAATTATCTGGAGGGATTGCTTAAGCACAGATTCTTGGATTTTGCCTTCGGAAAGTAAGTCTGGAATAGGTCCAAGAATTTGTATTTTAAACAAGCTCTCGGCAAAGCAGTTGCTATGCTCAAGAGATCAGACTTTTAGAGGGCAATGCCTATTCTAGTTATTTTGAAAGACATCAGAAGAGACTTCAGATGATCAATACATAGAAATAATAAATGTTGAAGAAGTGGAAATGTTAATTACCTTTATTTGATCATTACGTACACAATTTATGCATAATATACTCCTGTGCCATACTTTGTAATATGCAAAAATATTGTGTCACTTAAAAAAACAAGATGGCACTGCCTTGTCCTTCCTATTGGATAAAATTTAGATAGGTTTGATTTTTTTTTTTTTTTGAGACAGGGTCTCACTTTGTAGTTCAGGCTGGCCCTGAGCTCACTAGGTAGCCCAGGCAAGCCTGGAACTCAGCAATCCTCCAGTCTCTGCCTCCCGAGTGCTGGGATTACAGGCGTGAGCCACCATGCCCGGCACTTAGATAGGTTTGATTTTTTAAAGGTGTTTCAGATCTGAGAATTTTTCAGAGTTATCTCGTTTCTTTTTTCCTCTTCCACTGCAACTAGCATAACTGCACTTTATTCAGCTACACTTACTGGTGTCCAGTACAGAATTTATTTTATCGAACTGAAAAGCCAGGCCACTATATTCAATGATTTCTGTTTCCTTCAGATTCTAATCTTCCACAGAGATCTGTGACTCAGTGGCCCAAAAGATCCTTGAGTAGTACTCTACCCTGCCATAGGTATAGTATAGACCCTATTAAATAAATGATATAGACACTCCAAAAATTCCAAGTGGAACTCAGCTTTATGAATGGCTCAGAAGTAAAGGAGATTTCATAAAACTAAGTGACCCAAATGCAACACAGTGTGTCATTGCAATAACTTGAACATGAATAGTGTTCTAGGGAAGCAAATGACTCATCTACTGGAGGGGAGATGATGTCTTTCAAGATTTAGGGAGCCTCAGTCAGGTTTTCCGTAGTACTTTGAAGTAAAACATTGGCTGCTGTAGGAACTCTGTACATTTTCTTCTTCTTATGTTCCTTGTCAGGGACAAAATAATTACTTTGGGACTGATGGTACCACTTATAGGAGGCAGAAGGGACAGTTTTAAGACATAGGGAGCCTAAGAACAGTGAGAGTAGATGAAAAGCAGGCAGCGGCTGGGGAGACTTCTGATGTGCCCCAGAACACGCATGACCCTGAGAGCCTTTCTCCAGGAAAATTGCTAATGCTGAATGTTGAGACCTTATTGAACAGTAATCGGCATTACCCTCATCAATATGATTGTTCATCAGTCCCTGATGCCACACACCCAGCAAGGTGATCTGCCATTTTCCTAGCATGCATTTCCTCACCCACATTTATGTAATTCTCTCCATGACACCCAATGTAGAGTTTTTTTTCCCAGAAGAAAAAGAAATTTGGGGTCCAAGTGATGAAGTATTTCTCATGAAAAATTGTGCTAAGCTGGTGACTGCCTTCCCAAGTAAACACAGCTGGACTGAGCAGAGCCATAGATCTTTGTAGTCTACAGCATTCAGAACTGGGGACCAATGAACTCCTACGGCAGGAAAACAGATCACTTGGACTGCGGAAGTGGGAGGCACTTCTGCAGCAGCTAAGAGACAGGCATCCAGAAGGTGAATGGCCACACCCACCTCTTGGGAGCTCTGAGGGTTTGCTGGGCAGAACCTCATGATGGCCAAGCCCAAGGATGTTTCTCAGTGGGTCTCAGCCATTCAGCACTATGCAAAACAGGGTGTTCACAGAGCTTGAAAAGGTGAGCTAGAAAATGTGGAAGATACCCATTTTATTCCTGGGTCACTTCCCTAATGATGTTAAAAAATGCAAATGAATACCCCTTGTGAGCTCTTCCTATAGACTCTCAGAAATACCTCCTGTACTCCCAGGGGAGCAAGAGAGAAAGCAACACAGAACAACCGGTATTGTTCCATGAAGGACCATAGGAAGTGTCCTGAAACTTCATTTTAGATGAGTTGTGAACAACATTGATTCTGGGAGGCAGCTGTTGCATTAGCGAATATATGAAAATTCCTGACATAAACCTAGCAGTAGCCATGAGAATCAAGGTGCCCATCAAGACGCTGTGCTGACACCTTCCTCCACATGCCCTGGAGGCAGGTGGCACATTCCAGCCCACTGAGAAATCCAGGGCCATTATTGCAGCTTTGCTGTACAGTGTGGGATGTGGTGTGTGTTTTCAACCTGCTGCAAATCCTCATAAGATGCTACTTTGTTCTGAATTGTGGCCTCAGTTCTCAGGCTAGACATAGTTATTTTTAAATGATTTCCGAGCAGAGAGCTTAATCCATGGCATTGCCAGCCCAGGCAGCATGTTTGTTCATTTGTTTCAGAAACAGGGTTTCACCATGAGTTTGGCTTTGAACTCACGAGGTAGCCTGGCCTTTGAGGTAGCCTGGCTATCACTATGAGCATCTGACCTCAGCCTCCCAAGTGCTGGGATTTTAAGTGTGTACCATTGTGCCTGGCTAGGCACCATTTTAAACAAAATTGATTGTAGATTTTAAGGGGAAAAGAATCAAGCTGCTCCTATTGGCAAACATGAAAATATCTCTAAAATACCATATTACATGAAAAATATAGGTGTATCGTTACACTTTCAGAAAGGTTACCCAAGAAGCTATTATACCTTGGAGAAGGACTAGCAGTAGAGGGAAGGGTAGAGAAAGGGGACTTCTAACTTTCATTTCACACATTTTTGTAGGCTCTGAATGTTTGGTCAAATGTGTATATTTTTACTTTCAGATTTTGAAACAAAAATGATCTCTTCCCCTGGACCAATTCATAATAAAATATTTTCTTTTTTTCTTTTTTATTTTTTTGAGACAGGGTCTCACTTTGTAGTTCAAGCTGTTCTTGAACTTAGTATGTAGCCCAGGATAGCCTCAAACTCAGCAATCCTCCTGCCTCTGCCTCCCAAGTGCTGGGATTACAGGTGTGAGCCACTATGGCCAGCAAAAAATGATTTTCTTAAAAAATAAGAAGTGTGTAGTCTTATAACAAAGAGGTGTCAATTCCATGAAGTTTTAATTATCTAAATGCAAATGAAGTAATAAGCATAAAAGAATAAACACACTGTAATGCATACAGTAAAGTGTTTAAAGATGTATATAAAGGATTATTCTAAGAATTCCATGTGAAAAAATAAAAATAATCAAAGAAAAAAAGTTCCCTTAAATTTTTCTTGGTCATGGTGTGCACAGCTCCTGTTGTCCACTCCAAATGTCAGTGGCTCTCCAGCCTGTCCAGGTACTGCAGTCAGTGATGGATGTGGCTGGGAAGCTATGCTAGTGTGTGATTTTCATTGGCTGGACAAGCAGTGCTTTCTTCTGCTGGGGGAGAAAGGTGAGCCGACATGCACCAGAAGCAGTGCCACCCACAGGCAGACTTTTTCCTCCCTGGCCCTTGCATAGGGCTTTTGACCCTCTCTAGCATGTAATTGTTGGAGTGGGATGGTGTGTGTGCATGTGGGAGCACACACGTATGTGTGCCTGGCAAGTTTAAAGGAAAGCTGGCAAAAAAAAAAAAAAGTGTCAGGGCATGACAAGGGATGTGGAGGTGAAGAATCAATGATAAAATGGATCAAATTTACTGGCAATCCTGGCAAATATTCTAACTTGCATAAGTGAAGCCAATTACTGTATTATTACCTCCTTTTGCACTGTGCACAGTAGGGATGTCACTGGATAATGGTTTGCATGTAGAGTTAATCACTTTGATGCATTTCTGACTGATCCCAGCAAATTATGTTTTGGTTCCACTATATTAAACACAAGAGCCGGGGATTATCATTAATAAATCTAAGGCACAGCATGCATAAATCTTGAATAAATCAAATATCAATTACATAGGCAGTATCTTCTGACATCTGCTTTCATCAAATAATATATTTGAAATAGGTGTTATTCCAATTTGTTGAAGTCAAAGGGATCTTCGTGCAGGGAGCACAGACCCTGCAACCCAAAGAGGGACGCAGGTGAGTGTTGCTGGAGGCTGCTTCGTGGCACTCAGTTTTAATCTGTGAAGACTGAAGTGAGATAAACATCTGGAGACTCTGAGAGCAAGCTGTCTGCCCTGGCTAGGGCTTCCAGCCGAATGCTGTTTTCATTCAGGTGTCTCGAATGTGAAGCAGGAGAAAGGGAGGTGAGGAAGAAGGAAACTTCCTTAAGTCTCAGCTTCTAGAACAAGAAGGGCAATTCAGGGGACTAAGGGTGATGACCACAGTTCAGAAGTCCCAGTCCATCCATCTCTGTGGCAAGGATGTCCTGGGAGGGAAGAACTTCACAAGTGCACCTTCAGGAGTGGCTCTGAGGTAGATGGAAATAGGCGTGGAGGGAAGGGCAGTGGCCTTTGCTGAGTATCAGGCAATGGCAATAGGACAAACTCTGTCTCCTTTCTTAATCCCTATAACCTGCCCTCTGAGGAAGGTGTACCCTTTTTTTTTTTTTTTTTTTTTTTTTGAGACAGGGTCTTGCTTTGTAGTTCAGGCTGGCCCTGAGCTCACTATGTAGCCCAGGCAAGCCTCGAACTCAGCAATCCTCCTGTCTCAGCCTCCCAAGTGCTGGGATTACAGGCATGAGCCACCACACCTGGCACTGTGGTATGTGGTACTGATTGCTGGTGGGCGTGAGTCACCACGCCCGGCATTGTATGTGGTTAGCGGGGATCGAACTCAGGACCTTGCGCTTGCGAGTCAGGCGCTGGAACAACTGAGCTAACCCTCCGCCCTGGAAGGTGTATTCTTATCATCTAGGGAAACTAAGATGTGTAAAGTGAAATAACGTGTCTATGGCTACACAACTCTCAATGGCACAAAAACATTTAGATCTAGTCTACTTGGGTTATACTGATGACATTGAGGAGAGTGGTTCTGGTAGTGGGGTGTATGTGCATGTTTATATGTATAAAAGAGAGAGAAATTGCATGTGCATGGGGCAGAGAATGGGAAGAGAGATACTAAGAATATGTGCTCATTTTTAAAAGGTGCTGAATGTCTTTCAGTTGTGCAGTAATGGAGCAGAAAGGAGTTTGTATGTCCTGCTCCTGCTGTGAATGTGGCCTTCCATCCATGGTCAGAGCCTTTCTCCTTGGTGAGGTTGTTCAAGACAGGGCTTCTTCAAGGAACTTAAGAGGGTTAAATTCATGCTCAGGGAGGGTGGAGCTGACTTAGGAAATGTCCTCCAGGGCAATGGCTCATTACAGCAGGCAGAAAATAAGAACCTCCTCTATACTCCCCAGGCAAAGTGGGAGTCAAGACCAGAATTGAAATAAGCCAAAATCTGGTACCCAAAGCCTTCCTGAGGCCTCCCCCAAGGGTGGAGATGGTGCTTCAAGGGGGGAAGGTAGAATGTTTCGCAGACGGCTTATCTCAACCTTAAAAGGCAAGCCTCACTAAGAGCCCCATGTTTTAGACCATTCCTTTTATCATTCTTGGCATCAAAAGGAAACATGAAAAGCAAAAGGCAGACTCCCAAATCTGGGCCATTCGAGAACCTCTTAGGTTTACTCTCCCAAAGCCCAGGTAAATGGGTGTCAAAGCCCTCTCCTTCTGGGCCACAGGGTTCATGAACTGACGCACTCTGCAAAGAGGCAAAGTAGAAGCAGGTCGGAGATTTACTGAGGCTGCAGCTGCACTGCTACCAAGCTACTGCAGAGGCTGCCTGGTCCCTCACCACGTTCCCCTCTTTCTGCATCCTGCTTTCTGTGTCAGAACCTGCTTGGGGATACTGAACTCTGGTGACCACGGATAAGTGAAAACCAATGTGATGTTGCGGGAGAGATGACCATATATTTTGAGCATTGTAAGCACACATGGATTTGTACAATATTATTATATGCAGGTACAAATTCAAAACAGTTTAAGATACTGTATTGTAGAATTTTTAAATCCAATTCATAGGGTTTTTTTTTATATCCACAAGGACAGTGGATTTTGTCACGATGGTCATTGGGCTTTCTTATTGGTAGCATAGAGGACATCTTCAAATAGTGTGTCTGATTCAGATGCAATAAAAGGTGTCATCTTATTGGTTAAAAAACTTATAGGTACCAAAATGACTTTCTAACACTCATGCAAATCTGACCAAAGAAGTATTGTCAAATATCAACAAATAAATAGTAAACTCAGTTCTGTTTGCATTTTGTTTCAAACAGCCAGCCCAAACACTCTCCCAACATGCATGTGTGCATGTACGCATGCACACAAATACAGACACAAGGCTGATGAATGAACAAGAAAGCCACAAACCTTGCTCTTAATGGTGCCCACCATGCAGTTCTATTTTGCCCAGTTAGAAGGAGTACATGCCCTGAGCCAGTGGGAAGCCCCAAGCAATGACCAGACAGGTCCAAGGGCCTCTAGTTAATTCAGAACAAGCTGGACTGATTTTGAAAGAGTAAGCCAGATTAGAGCTATCACCTTTTAATTCAGTTCCAGCCAATGGTGTTTCTTCTGAGTTAAAGAAGGAGGAGCTGCATGACATCATTTCCTGATCTCAAAATTCTGCCTTTGCATGCCCACTAGTGTGGAAAGTAAGGTAAAGTCCTGGGTGATGAGGTGGCAATGCCAGCAAATGACAAATGACAACCATGAGCTCTAGAAAAACAACTGAAGAAGAAGCAGGACATTTTGCACAATTTGTGGTGGTTGGTGTTAGGCAAAATCACAGTCATGGGTGAGGATCAAAGCAGAAGACGGGCTTTGAAGGAAATTGGATTCTAATCCCTGTATATAAATACTTACCTTGCAATGTTATTTAGCATTTTCAATTGGCCCTTGAGGGAAGCTGATCTTTGAAAAGTAAAACTGAGTTTTACTTTGGATGTAGACTGTGAACATTAAGGATGATCATTGTGATGGTGTCATTGGTAGGGGCTTTTCTGACTGTGTTTCTGCAAGACATGAATATTTAAATTAGACTTTATATTTTTAAAAACAAGTTGCCTTTCAAGAAGAATGCTCAGTTGTACAAAGTACTGAATGTTTGAAAATATAAGTGATGGGAAAGATTCATTCAGTAAATGTTGTAAAAATGTTTTCTGACCATTTACTTTCCTCCAGGCTGAGGACTGAGGATATAGGAGGTACGGGTTAGTAGAACCATCATCCCAATAAGTACATCAAAGTCAGGTAACTAGGGTGTCATAAATTCTGCATGTTCCTATAGTTAGAAGACACAGAATAAGAGCCAATATAGAAGTGTCAGGCTGGAGTCTTATTCTCAATTTTCTGCTTCTGCAATCAACTAAATATATGTGACTTTGGAACAGTATTCTTAACCTCTGTTTAGTGATCTTAGCCATGAGGGTTAGTCAACATGGTCCCAGGAAGTCAGTGATTTAGAAATCCTTCTTAAAAAGTTCACTGATTCTCATATGGCCCAGTAATATCATTTAACTTGTTAAAAGAAAAAAAATGGTGAAGCCATAGCTACTAATCAAGGGGGCAAAGTTGGGGACATTTTTAAGTTGTTTACATCTGTGTCTTATTACAAGAGGTTTAATGTCACTCTGTGTTGTTATGTCTCTATATAACACTGAATGTTTGCTTGTTTGGGGAAGGTCAGAGGATGGCTGTCCCCAAAGCCTCTTTGATCCTCTATCACCACATCCAATCAGGCTGGAAGGACCTGAGTGTGGAAAGGGCACAGACTCTGCTGATGTGTGGATATGGGTATCACTTACCCAAGATCCCTGTGTGGATGCTTACATTTGACAATCATTTTCTGAGCCACTTTATTTTCAGATATTATTGGCTCATTGCCATATTCCCTCAACAGCAAAAGTCATGTTGTTCCAACACATAGTCAGCGCAGAAACAGACACATGGAGTTCACACTGAAAATGTCTGCTTCCTTCATGTTCCCCCTGTAGGCAACCTAGATTTCATCATCTTACCACTGCCTTAGCAAGGTTTCAACACAACAAGGTCATTCAGGAATAATTATAGGATCCTGCAAATGAGCCAAGAGCTCTGGTAATTCACTCATGGTATAAGAACAGGGAAATTCACATTTCACACATCTCCTTTACCTACTGTGTGTTGCTGGAGCTTTATGGCATTTTAATTGTTTGAGCAGAAATCAAATTGAATTTTGGGTTTTCTACCTATCTCTCCTAGAATATCTCAGGAAATCAACATGGAATTTTCCTTGGTCTCAACTTAATTATGCAATGAATACATCCCTTAGCAACCTCTCCTTTCCTGTTCCTCCTGATCTTCACTGGTAACTCCTGGACTCTTTATTTCCACCAAATATTGAGTTAGGAATTAGAAATGCTGCCCTCATTTGCATGTTCACTTTGCTTCCACTTGTAAGAAAATATATTGGGAAAACAGAGTTGTGAGTTCACAGTCTCTGGGTATTTTCAAATGTGCCTCCATTTCTTCCAAGCTTGATAGGGATTGCATGATTTTCTAATGATCCAGATTAAAATATGAGTGCTACTAATCTGCATGGTCTACTAACTTGGACCATCATTTCATGTTGTGATGATGCCACTTGCTATGAGGCAGAAACCAAATAAGTGGCACTGTGGCTCAACTAATTTAATAATAAATGGTATCCATATGTCCACTACATCATTTGCTCCCTGAATATTATGATTTGTCAACTTTTTCTGCAAGAAAAAAGCATATGGCCTGGCTTCTCCAGTCAGGAAGGCACTCTTGGGGCATGCCCTTGTGGCTGTCAGAGAATAGTCTGACCAAATAATGGGACTTCAGACCTTCATTACCAACTCCTACAAAATATGGTCACCATTTAGTTGACATCTTTCACTTTGTTGATTAAGAATGATGAGCTGGGTAGAAAGCTGGTGTTTCCACTTAACTTATTCATTCCAGGCAGTGTTTCCCAAATCTGAGCCAAAGCCCATCTGCATCAGAATCATATGTGGGACCCATTTTTTAAAGAAAAATCCCACCTCCGGGCTCTACTTTGGACCTAAAAAGATCAGTGTATATAAAAAGGGCCAGACATCTGAATTTTTATATAACCTCTACATAATTCTTCATAGGCATTAAGGTTTGACAGATCCTGCTGTCTGTTAAGTGAACAAACTATAGTTCTTAAGAAGGACTGCTAATTTGATGAAATAAACTCAAACCAGGAGAATTATTGAAAATGAACAGTCTCCCAATTTTAGAATTTTTAATTTTGGATGGTCAAATCTGGCCTCTGCACCAGTTTTATGATGATCAACATAGAACCTAATAGAAACATGGTCTTTATGAGATTTGTATGCATATTAGATTTAAAATTTTGAGAAGCATTATTCAAAGTGACTTACAAATACTATTACCACTTTTATTCATCATTTAGAAATCTCTTCTTTTTTCCTAACTGGAAAAAATTAGAGCAATAGATAGAGAATAGTACAATCTAAAGATTAGCTTCTTTGTGACAAAGGAATTGATGTGTAAATACATTTATGTCTTTAGATGGAAGCAAACTGAAGAGATCTTGTACTCCAGCACTTTGTCTTCTGTTGGAATCAGTGGGCAGACACCTTAGGAATTTTACAGTGTAATGTTAGAGTTATAGCTACATGGCAACTCGTAAAAAAGCTGAACAATAAAGCCATTCTTTTTTTGAGTCAGGGTCTCCCTTTGTAGGTTAGGCTGGCCCTGAGCTCACTATGTAGCCCAGGCAAGCCTTGAACTCAGCAATCCTCCTGTCTCTGCCTCCTGAGTGCTGGGATTACAGGCGTGAGCCACCACACCCAGCACTGTGGTATGTGGTATTGATTACCGGTGGGTGTGAGTCACCACGCCAGCATTGTATGTGGTTACCGGGATCGAACTCAGGACCTTGCGCTTGTGAAGCAGGCGCCAGAGCCACTGAGCTAAATCTCCAGCCCAACAAAGCCATTTTAAGAGAAATTAGCTTTCTCTGAAAGGCAGTGAAATTCTTATCCCTGGAATAGTTTAACCCAAATGCAGATGATCATTACCAGTGAATGTTTTATAGAGGGAACCCACTGCACTGTGGGACATAGAAGACTTTTACACCTGAGATTACTGTATTCCATATTCATTGCAACATTAGGTTCTAAATTTTAAGTAAACATCCATATACATCTAATGTATGTATCCACCATGTATGCTGTCATATGTATACTAATATGTTATACATACTAAATGGTATTTGTTTTTATATTTCTCTAAGACTATTCATATTAAGAAATTCCTTAAACAAAACATAAATCTTTGAACTAACAGTTCAAAGACAAAATGTAATCTCTGTTATGTATAAATTTAAAAAGATCATCCAAACCATGACTTTTTTTTTCTTTTTGAGACAGGGTCTTGCTTTGTAGTTCAGGCTGGCTCTGAGTACACTAGGTAGCCTAGGCAAGCCTGGAACTCAGCAATCCTCCTGTCTCTGCCTCCCGAGTGCTGGGATGACAGGAGTGAGCCACCATGCCCGGTACTGTGGTATATAGTATTGATTGTTGGTGGGCATGAGTCTCCATACCCAGCATTGTATGTGGTTTCCAGAGATTGAACTCAGGACCTTGCGCTTGTGAGGCAGGCACCGGAACCACTGAGCTAATTCTCCGGCCCCAAACCATGATTCTGTGGCATGTTTCAGGTTCCCTTTCCAATCTATCCACTTATTCATTCATTAGAAATCATTGGTTGACTCCCTAATATGTGCTCATAGGAGAAAAAAAAATGAATTAATATTCTGTATTTGACCTCTGGAAGTCTCAGCACTCAGAAGCTCTGTATCCATGTTATGTAAAGCTTAAAGAGCAGACGACAATTCTAGGCCTCTGTTTTGTCACTTACAAAATGGGTGGAATAATAGAAACTGCCTCATAGGATCATCATGAAGAGCAATGAATAAACATGTATGAGCCACATAGAACAATGGTTGCTAGATAGTAAGGTCATGATAGACTTCCTGATCATTGCTATCATTATTGTTTAAGACTTTTGTGATTCCTAGTCCACAGAAACTTTTTTTTTGAGACAGGGTCCCGCTTTGTAGTTCAGGCTGGCCCTGAGCTCACTATGGAGCCCAGGCAAGCCTGGAACTCAGCAATCCTCCTGTCTCTGCTCCCTAGTGCTGGGATTACAGGCATGAGCCACCACACCCGGCCCTAGTCCACAGAATTTAAAGGTAAGTAGGACAGGAGCTCTTTTCTGCAAAGGTGCACTTTTTGGCTAGAGAAGGTGTGCAAGGAAACACTGGAAGATGAGAGAATTGATGTCATGGGGAGGAGTGCTGCCAGCTCCAATTGAGAGAGTCTGGAGAGGACTCACAGGGCAGTAGGAGGCTCAGCTGATTCTGATGACTGAGGGCATTTTCCAGGTAGAGACAGGGAGGGCTATCCAGGGTGGAAGAAGTGTGCTCTGATTTGGCAATCTTGATGTTGCCTTACATTGGCTTGGGTCCCTTCTATTGATTGAAACATGCACTAATTGTCCTGCTCTGGCTCTTGGCTGCAAACTGTGGCCTCTTTAGTCAACTCAACAGTCCTTGGAAGCACTTCTAGGGGCACCATGGAGCAACACAGAGCCACATTCCCAGCAAGGGTGGTGCAGCCCAATGGAAGATAGAAGGGAGGAGTGCTTTTCTAAAAGCTGATGAACTGATTGTTTTAGAGAATAGGTGTCTTTCCTCCAAAAAGGAGAGAGGAAAAAAAATAAAACACTTTTCTTTCTGTTGTATCTGCACACTGTTTCACCACTCAAGAGTAAAGTGGCTTATCTGGTCCTACTATCAGTCTTCCTAGCAAACATTCATATCTCTGACAATGAGGCCGAATGGTAACTTTTCCTAGGTTGCCTGTGGCTTCTCTGCAGTGTGTTTCTATCCATAAAAATCTCAGTCTCTAGTACCATTTTCTTCATGCACTCCTAAAGGAAGCTAAAAGGAAGACTTTTTGTTGGTTTCACTTACTGGAGGAGGTTCTGTTTCAGACTGCCCTTTTCATATTCTCAATTTTGCCTCCAGTGTAACTCATCTAGGTGATGGTGAAAAGTGAGACCTTTGGGTTGGAGCAAAAGTGGTAGTAAGGGAATGAATGATGCAAAGAACAACTCAATTTTAGCTGTCAGGACAGTCTCAGCCGAAACCCATAGCAAAGCCATGAAGTAGCACTTTCTCCTGACCTCTTCATCCACACTCCCTTGGCTGCTCTCCGGTGTCCTAAATAAATGGGGACATATTCTCGAAGAGTGGTGGTGAATTATTTCCTCTTCAGTCCATGTCCACAAGAGGTTTCCTTATTGGCTTCTTGCTGACAGAGCTTTCTTTACATTCTGAATTCAGTTTAGCCCTGTCTAGCTAAGTCTTGAGCTGGGAAGTGGACTGGCGGGAGGCCAGGAGAGGGGACACTCATGGAGGGAGTGCTGTTTTAATAGGAATAAACACCACTGCAGCTGTGGCCTGTCCCCTGTTATACCTGAAACAGCAGTGCAACCCTTGCTCAGTGTCATCTATTAGCTATTAAAATCCAAATTACTGAATCACTTTCAAAACACCCAGATTCAGTGGTCAGCCCAGACTAGAGTAGCAACTCTTTTCCTCTTTAGTGGACAAGAACTCAGAGGGGTCACTGAGACTTCCTAAACGTGTCAATTTTGGGTACTTTGCAACCATGAATCTTATTTGTTGCCTAGGTTATTATGTGCAATAACCTTTTGTTACCTTTCCCTAACAAAATAGTTGAGAAAAAATCTAAGAAAAAATCTAGAGAATGAAATGTGGGAACGAAATGTTTTATTTCACATTGTTTAGGATCACTGTCGCAAATTATTATTAATTTTCAAATATGTGTTCTCTCCCTTAGGAATTTGGCTTCGGTCTGGTTTGGTTATGGATATCTCCTTATTTTCTGTGCTAAGAGAGTACATGTTTATGTACTTATTTAACCAAAGATGTGATAGAAATGAGAGACTCTCCACTAACTGTGTTACCCAGGAAATCCAGACTAAAACATAAAAAATATGATGCGTGCGAGCAAAAAGCCCATCCACTGCTATCAAAATATCCTGTCTGGGCATATGAGATATCTGAAACACCATCTGAAGGAGAGGCAGTATCTCGATATGGTTGTATTTTATGCTCCCTTTCCATCTGTCCAGGACAAATTGTGTGTGTCAACTTTGGCAAGCATGGGTGAACTAAATAGAGCTCTTAGCTGTCTTTTCAACATATTTGTCTGTTTCACTGCCTACTTTAGGATGTCTTAGTGATCATTATACAGGGATCACAGATAATAGACCATTTAAAATCTCAATTCAATTAAAACTTGATCCTCAGGTGCCAATAGCAGTGTCTTATACAAAAGGTTACCATGAAAGTGGTATCTTTTTGCATATCATTAAAACAGAAAAGCAAGAATAAGAAACGACATGAACATTTCTGAAACATGTTACCTGAAGCTGTTATGCAGTTTGTCACTGTGATAAAACTATGATTATATTTAATATTCAGACAAGAGAATAAAGTCATATAAGAGTTACTAGAGGAAAAAACATGTATTTATTATCTTGCTACTTAAATCTACTCACTTTTATTAGCTCTTGTGTTATATGAGACAATTGACTGCAAATTATGGGTTTTAAGAATGCACACAATAGCCTAGGCAAGAAATAAGATTTTCATCATTACAAAGTACCCCAAATAATATAGAAAATTAGTTAAAATTGCCAAAATTGACACGTTTAGGAAGTCTCAGTGACCCGTCTGAGTTCTTGTCCACTAAAGAGGAAAAGAGTTGCTACTCTAGTCTTCATACTTTTTCTGTCAAAAATTGGTTTGAACCACAATAGTCCACGTTGAACCAGCCACTTGATTGAATGCCTCACCCATCATAAATGTTAACCTTTCTATACCAGAGGCTATTTGTATTGACCTACATAAGTCACACACTTGACTAATGGGTTCCAGGTCTCTCACAAGTCAGCTCTAATGCACCCTGCATATTAGGAATGGTCTTGCTGACAAAGTGAGTTTATGATTTTGTTTCTCTTTTTCTTTCTGTTCCACAAGTCGTCTTGTAAACCGCCTTTTGGTTGAGCAAGGGGCAACCGCGTCTGAAGCAATCAAGCTTTGATATAGGGCGTAGAGAGAAGAGGTCTCCAGGGAAATCTGCCATTTAACAACAAAAAAGTGAAGGAAAGTTGTTCTGCAGTAGCTCACAGTTTTCTTAAGTTATCACTCTACCTGAGGCAGAAGGATGGGCAAGTTCAAGGTCAGTCTAAGCAAGTTAGTGAGATCCTGCCTCAAAAGTAAAATGAAGAATTAGGACTTGGATATAGACTACTGGGTTTGGCTGGGGTGGGAGAGCAGAACTGGACCTAAGAACAGCACTCATTGAGGCTCATCTGCTTCCCCCACTTAAGATATAAGAGCATTGTTCTTCAGGGATAGTGGGAGAGGGAGCAAAAGACAAAGAACACAACTATTGCACATGTACCATTGGGTCCTCAGAGTCACTTTGTTCTCTGACCCCCGACTTAGGTAGTAGTGAGCTTAAGAACCACACTTAGCCCAACTCTGTTCACATACAAGAGAAATGCTAATTTCTGTCTTTATCCAAAAGAAATAGCCATCTATTTTATCCTTGAGTCAAAGTTCTGAGTCTGGTTATGTTTTATGGCTTTAGAAAATAGCACAAAAACTCCTGGTGATATGGGCTAAATCACTGAACGTGGAGAATGGACCTCACAAAAGAAGGCCTGCCCATTCTGGTATTGGAGTGCATGTGTTCAAATCCTTGCTTCATGACTTCCCACCTCCAGGGTCCTGGACCAGTAGGCATACCCCACTTGGCCTAATCTGGAATGGATGTTCTATTGTGCCTACCTACAAGCACTGTTGTAAGGACCAAATAGGCTAATAAATTCAAGTTGTTACACCAGTTATTCGATTCATTTTAACTCTTGTCATTATGACAAAGGAAATGTGTAGCAGTCTCTGCTGATAGAACAGCACTTGGTAGTTTTTGCTGCGTTCACACTCCCTGCACCCATCCTCCTATGTTCTTTAAAGCACACAGAGCCCACCCTTCTGAGCGACGGATTTCACTTTATGAGCACAGAATATATTTATGTAATGCACCTTCACTCATCAATTAATTAAGTTCTTCTCCCAGTAAGAGCTCAAGTTCTTCCCTAGCAAAGGTCATATGGTTTGTCTCTGTTAGACAACTCCCCCAGTGCAGCACGTAAATGGACTTCAAACACTTTGCACATTATATGCTAATGATCTGTTTTCAAGTCTGCTTCCCCATTCAGTTGCCATCTCTTTAAGGAGAGAGGCTGTGTCTTTGACATAGTTTTGTTTTTGATGGCTCTCGTGATGCCCATAGCGTTGCAGATGCTAAATTGTTTGTAGAGCTAGAATATAAATAAATGAAGAGTGGGCTCTCTTATTGCAAAAGATTCATTTTTAGCATATCCTTATAAATTTGTCATGTGTATTATTATGCCTTGGCCAGAGGTAGTCTGAGAGTCCACAGCAAAATAATCAGAAGGATAAGGATGCCAGTGGTCACCTGCACTGGACATCTCCCTAAATATTTCTCCTCTTTCCTTTCTCTTCCCTTCATTTCTTTTTCCTTTTCTTTACTTAATTTTGTGTATAGATATGGTGTGTTGTGACTTTTCCAGAGATTTGCCAAAGAAAGCATAGGTGCCTTGATAGGAGAAGATCCAAGTAGTTTTGCTGTGCCACACCTCTCATTTTATCACAAATGCCTATGGGTCTTTTCTTGTATTCTAACTGCCAATTGGAAGTATGTCTCCAAACCCTGTAATTTACTTGGGCTGGGGAACAGGGAGTGTTGCTGTCCAAAGTCATTTAATTACAAGACATAATTCTAGGCCAAAGTGAACCCTGGTCCTTGGGAAATACAGTAACTTCTTCATAATTGTATAAAAGAGTTTTATTTCTTGGTGGCCAATGTAGTAATTTGATACACATTTTTTTCCTCACCAAAGCAAACAGAACAACTTCAGTCACTTCTTCCAACCCTACTATAAACTGTGCAACTATCTCAGATCTCTAATGCCAGTCATCTCTTTCAAAAAATGTTATCATTCTTCTTTTCTCCAAAGTTATCTTGAGCATTCAGAATAAAGGTCAAAGAAGACATCAAGAATGAAGTCATTCTCCAAGGTACAGTGATATTTCCTCATTGTCAGAGACTAACACAAGTAACACAAAAATAAGCAAATAAATCTATCTTTCATAATTAGCATTGGTTAGTGGGGTTGGGATATTTAAGGAAAGTTTATAATGAACTATCTAGGACTTACATATGACTTGAATGACTTCATTCATTAACCTTTTTGTTACCTCTCCTGTTAGGACCAATAAGCTCTCCCCTGGACTCCAGGATGTAGTGTTATTTCTGGGTCTTCGTTGCTTACTATAGGTCTAATTTTTTTTTTTTTGAGACGGTCTCACTTTTGTAGTTCAGGCTGGCTCTGAGCTCACTATGTAGTTCAGGCAAGCCTCAAACTCAGCAGTCCTCCTGTCTCTGCCTCCCGAGTGCTGGGATTACAGGCGTGAGCCACCACGCCCGGCTCTATAGGTCTAATTTTTGAGCCAATTCCCTAGTAGTAGCTCCATTTTCCTGCCCCAATCTTATAAAAAAGGAACATCCTAGAGGCATCTGTACAAATACAAGCAGAAGGACCAGGCCTTGTATTAATTTGGTAATATCACATTTTTACTTTTGATATTAACTTTAGATGATGACTACACATTGTCATCTGCCCATATAAAATTATAGTAATTTACACATAGGATTGAAAAAAATTACACAAATGGAAACTGAATTGTTTACTGAATAACTCTACCTTTGGGGTGCCAGGTATTAACATATATTTTGTTAATAAATCCTATAATTATCATCAGAAGAATAGGATTATATTTCATTTTTCTTAAAGGTGTTAATTTGCTAAAGGTAAACATTCAAAAATGTGCTACTGTTCTTTGTAACTCTGTTTTGACATTACCTTCATTTTTTATGAAACCTCAAAGAATTAAGAAAAAAGGAAAGGAGTTGGCCCTCCTTCCTCTCACACTGAGGGTAGTGTCTGCAGTGAAGGCACCAGGCCCCTCTGACTGTGGCAGGGAGTTCAGAAGGTCCTGTGCTTTGTTTGTGAAGGAAACATCGCACAGATTTATTACAGAGCCTCTGCAGAAAACAGGAATCTTCCTGGTGGTTTGAGGCCAGTCCCTACTCATCTCTTCCATCCTATTCTCAGAACTCATGGAAAGCAGACACCTAAACACTTTTAAATGAATTATTTGAAGAATTAGGAGATGTTGAGCTCTTTAAAAAGGGGGGTGATTATTTCTGTGGATTCTAAAAGCAAATGGTGAACTGTAGTATAGAAAATTAGGCACTAAATTTCTATTAATTCATAAAAACCGAAATAGAATCCATTAAGAGTGGTGGATTATTGGTGCAAAAGGAGATGTAAATTATCCATGATCATGCTTGAAATGCAAAACTTGATCATGTTTGGCATTGGGCCAGCTCCCATTAAAGTAATTATTTTTAATCATCAGCACTCGGTGACATGAATACTCATATTTGTTGATTTACTAAGAAAAGCACTTTATATTGTAAATAAAAAGATGGAAAATATACATTTGGGTTTTAGAACAAATAACAATGATTATCCTTGCTTTTTGAGGGTTTTTCCTCGCACAGTGCCATGAAAAAATAGCCCATTTCCATGTGGCTCAGATATGGTTCCATTGTAAATGTCAGCTCAGGCAGGTGTGAGCTTATTTTCACATCCTGTTTTCTAAAGCAGTAGTTGGTTCAATTCTTAAATAAAGATCAAGGAGTGGGGGATTCTGGTGATTTTTTAAATGGTAACCAAAGGAGACATAGAAAATGGCTATTAAAATGCATCCTAAGAACTGCCATAAGCAATCTCAGACATCATGAGACAAATAATTACTTTTCTTCTGCCCTGGTTTGCCAGTCCCTGCTGGAGTTGAAAAGCGAATTCCATTGACTAAGGAAATAGGGACCAGAGGGGCATTCCTAGCAGGACAAGATATATGAAAAAAGTCTACAAAACAGCCTTGTATCAGAAGAGAGAGAAATACTGCCGTGAACAGAGGCTTGAGAGTGACCGGAGAGAGGAGGAAGACTGTACACCGGTGTAGGGGAAGGACTTTATCTGGTCATGCAGTGCTTTTCAACTGTATGTGTATTTTCACAAAACCCTAAACTTACTTTAAGTGGAAAATTTCTCAGTGTTACCTATTTCTCTTCTCAGAAGTCAAACTGCTGCTGCAGAGCAAGGCCTAGGAAGCCGCACTTGAGCAAGTATAGTCTTGTACATTCTGCTCTGGCCCAAGCACTGACTTAGAAACAAGCAACCTCACTTTGGAGGGCCCAGCCCTCTAAGCTAGGGAGAGCCTTGAAAAGTTTGGAGTGGCAGAAAAATCCTTTGTAACATAGCAAGTCAAGAGGATTCTAGTACATCTGGCTGAAGTGCCTGGCAATGAAAGGAAAGGATGCTACCAGTTGAAGACATGAAGAAGAGAAGGGCTTGCTTTCCTTTGTCTTCTGGGAGAGATGGGATTGGGAAGGAATTTTAGACAAATGAATATATGTGTTGACCAAATATCATTTGATTCATCTGTGAGACAAGTTCATGAGAGGCCATGAGGTAGGTCTGATGTTCAGAAAGGTGGGGTCAGGTTGAGGATCACATTTGAGTTAACAGCTTATAATCAATAGGCAAATCCATAGGTGAGAAAAGAGTCACCTGGGGAGATTCATAAAGAGAGCCAGAAAAGATGTTGGCTTCCACTTAATGAGAAAGATTGTGCGAGATCCAGCATTTCCTTTTGCCTCCGGAAAACCTCCTTGGCTGCAAGTTTCCTCTACAAACATTGTATTTGTGACCCCTAAATGTCGAGCAGCTCCAATAACAATTTAAAAAAACCTGTCCATTAGATAGGAATGTAATTTATAAATTATAATGACACTAATTTTTCAACTCCTGAAAGTCCCTGGAAATGCTGCCCCAAATCTGAATGTAACCACTCCTAAAAACACTTTGTTCAATTTTTCCACATTTTCTCCAATTTACCCACTTTTTCTCACATTTAGATGAGTGATTCTTTGGAGTTTTGTTTCTTTTGATGTGTATTTTTCTTTCTCTAATCTCTTTTCATTTTAACTCAGTAATTTCTAGAGCTTTTAGTTTTTATTTAGCTGTTTGATCGCATAAATGTTATTAGTATTTTTTTCTTTTTCTTTTTTGAGACAGGGTCTCGCTTTGTAGTTCAGGCTGGCCCTGAGCTCACTACGTAGCCCAGGCAAGCCTTGAACTCAGCAGTCCTCCTGCCTCTGCCTCCCCAAGTGCTGGGATTACAAGCGTGAGCCACCACCCCTGGCACTGTGGTATGTGGTAATGATGGCTGGTGGGCGTGAATCACCACACCCAGCATTGTATGTGGTTACCGGGATCGAACTCAGGACCTTGCACTTGCGAGGCAGGCGCCTGAACCACTGAGCTAAATCTCCAGCCCTCTTTTTTCCTTTTTAATTCAGTATAATTACATGGGCTAGCCTAGAAATATATCACATGTAGTAAATTCCATGGAAAACTATGTCTCAAAATGTATTTATGGAATACAAATAAATTCCAGCTCATGGTCGCCAATACTGAGGGACATTACTATATGCTATTTAAAAATATGATAATGTTATTATCCACAAGCTGATACAGTGTATTACGTTTTTAAAAAACTAACTTTTGAGGGAAAGTATCTTGACTTGGTAGAGCTATAATGCTTTATTAAGAAAATATATTTGGAAAGAAGTGACTGGGAAATGCAAGCATATGACTTAACCAGAGTATGTTAAAATTGGAAAAAAAATTCCCCCTGTGTTTTCCCATGTGTGAAAACAACATGGTCAAACTCTTGGGAACAGACGTCAGGGAGCGAAAAAGACCCCCCTATTCTTATGGCTCCCACTAAATCCTTAGGACGTTGCCCTCAAGTCATTCTATTAAAAAAGACTGAATTCTTGCTCTTTAATCCCCCAGGGAGCTCCTGTTAAAGAAGAAAAGGGACTTATGCCTAGCAAAAAAAACATTAAGCTCACTTTTTAATCCTTTCATTTTCAAGTTCTTGGGCAAGAGGCCAGAACAGCAACGTGAGTATTCGAACAGAGATGCAGGGTGGGAGTGAAGGGCGGGGCTGGGAAACGTGGCCCTGCAGAAGCCAGCTCTTCCCATAATTCAGCCAGCAGCCTTCTGAGACCTAAATTACCTTTATTTGCTACAGTACCAATATTTTCTGTGCTGTTTTTGAATCCATGCATAATAACGGTCCCAGTGTTTTTCAAGTATGGTTCCCCTTTCTGCCCCCAAAATAAAGTGAATACCATGTGTGGATTTCAGGTGTAATTGTTTTATTCATTTTTCTCACACTTTACACAGTACACACATAGCCATTCTTTCATTTTTTGCTGACCATGAACTGAAATGGATAATGTATTTGTAGGACAGGGGCTGAAACCAGAGTTAACAGCTACTACCTCCTTGTCTTTCGGGCAGGGAATGTCCTAAATATGCCTATTTACTCAAAGGCAGCTGTGCAGTGTGATGGATGCGGGAAGGGGGCCTCACTTTCAGTGAGTTACTCTACAGTGTATGTAACTTCTGTGGTTAGCAGTTGCATTAGTATGTGTTTGTAGTACACGGAGTTCACACTGATCTCAGGGAGTAGGTAAATGTACATAACGCATCTGGTTTCCTTTTTACTGACTTCCCTCTAATCTACCTCCTTGCTCTGTTAATCCCCTTTCACCATTTTCATTATTATTGTCATTTTTAGTGTGTATTTACAACATGTAATGTTTATATTCTTGTGGGTATTTGGTCCAGGTACATGACGTGACATGTCCGAAATAGTTTGACTCCTCCCCACCTCCCCTCTCCCTTGGTCTCCTGGACACTTTTTCATCTGTGAAACATTTGTCTCCTTGTTTTCTTCTATCAACACTTCATTTTGATATTTACTTGTACTTTGCCTTGCTCAAATAAGAGATACCATATGGCATTTAAGTTTAATTTTAAATATATTTTATTTACTCTTATTTTGAGAGCCTTCTCAAATTTTATGTGTGGTATTTTATTCCTCTAATATGACCATCACCAGTCCCTGGCAATCTTAGACAATTAAGTACCATACTTCTGTTACACTCAACCAGTAACTACATTACTTTACCAAAGTCTCTTGACAAAAAGTCTCTCTTCCATTATATTATTGTCTTTTCTTCTGTCTCCTCTCTTACTGTCTCTCCCCTCCCCCTCTTCTCCTTTCCCCTCCCCCTCTTCTCCCCTCCCTTTTCCCTTCCCTCCCCTTCCCAGAACTCCCAGCACCACTTCTCCATATAGTTTATAACCCTTTTAATCTAATTTCATTCATTAAGAATAATGCATGTAAAAACCCGTCTGTGTTGCTCCACATATCAGTTCCTTTATATTGCTGAGTAAAATTCCTGTTTGTAGATGTACCATTTGTTTCTTCATTGATGAATAGTGTTATTTCCAGCTTATGAAATTTATGAAAGAAGCTGTTATAAATATTTGCATTTAAAGCTTTGTGTACATGGCTTTATCTCTATTTCTTTTTCTTTCTTCTTTTCTTTCTCCCTCCCTCCCTCCCTTCCTTCCTTCCTCCCTCCCTCCCTTCCTCCCTCCCTCCCTTCATTCCGTCCTTCCTTCGTTCCTTCGTTTGTTCCTTTCTTCCTTCCTTCCTTCCTTCCTTCCTTCCTTCCTTCCTTCCTTCCTT